>JAABKJ010005215.1:0-23331 GCA_011634705.1 Andricus grossulariae
AGTAAAACTTGGGATTATTATGAATGTATAAATAGATGAAATATCGAGATCTCCAGCAGGTGCTAGTTTTGTGTAGAGTTTTTGTATTGGAATGAGCATAAATATTTCCTGTTCTACTGTAGAAAGTGGGATAATATCATTATTATTTCAATTGAAAAAAAATGTTTCAAGTATTGAAGGGAAATTTACAGAAAAATTGCAAAGATTTGGGGTAAATTTGCAGATAGGAATGTAGTATTCTGTAATTGGGACAAAATCGACAAGTGTCTGAAAAATAGTGCTAATTTGGGAAAGAATTTAATTATTACATTCTATAGAGCATTCTGGTTGCACTTGCAAAGTGCAAGAGTTTTCAATTGTGGTTGAAAATGAGCGTGAATTTGGACAATGAATTTGAACTTTAGTGGATAAATGAGCAGAATAAAGCCATCCGTGATAAAATTTTAAAGGGGTCCAGTGATCAGATTTCAAAATTTTTATAATAAAAGGGCAGTGATAGGGTCAATTTTTCATAATAAGCGAAATTTCGCAAATTGGATTAGTTTTTGTACGAAATATAGATGGATTTGAAAGAACAATTTTTTCCCACAGGTGATTGTTGGCATGCATGTGAAAAGTTGTCATCAAATGTGAAATATGTTTCATTGTCATGTGAGATAGCAAGATAAGAGTTTTTTGAGTTGATGAAAATTGAACTTGTTTCATTACTGTTGAATTTTTGAAAAATTAGTCATGAATGTGGTTTGAAAATGCGGTAATTTTTCTCAGGCGAGAATGGTAGTATAAGGAAAATTCTAATTTTGTCTTCGTGACAAGGCCTCAGCATTGGCATTTGTTTTACCTGCCTTATAAACAACATTGAATTCATATTCGGCTAATTTCGATCGTGTTTAAAGATGCACGCAGAGAAGAATTTCTGGGATCTTGCCTGATATTGCCCGTATTCGAGATAATTTTGTTGTCGAGAACTTCCGGTTTTCAATTGTTTAATCTCATCCCGTCTCGACTTCAAAATGCAAGCAAGATTGGGCAAGATTCTCGATAATGATTATATTTTGAGTTTGACATTTCACGTAAATCTTAAAAATGAGGTAGCCGAATTCCAACATCATGGAAATGGATTCACGACAAACAAGAAGGCCGAAAAGAACCATCATCAATTTCGAGCTCATCAAATTGATGATTTGATACTAAATCAAGTAATTGAGTTTAATAATTTGACATATTCTAATTAATTCATTGATAAAACCGTAGGTTACAAAATTGTAAACAAATTTAAAACTCCAAAGGGTAGAAAATATAAAGAAACTAGTCCAATTTCTCATAACCACTAAAATAAGAAAACGAATATAAAATCTTTCGAGACAGAAATGAAATTCATTTTAGTAACAAAATTATTGGTAGCAGAATTAAGCAAATTAAAATGTATGGTAAATGTCCAAGTAATCGTGACGATTCCAATAACCGTGAAACATAGTTACGATTTGAATATATTGTTAAAAAATATGCTAAATGTAACATTTAATAATGAAAACAATTTATTTTTAGCATTTTATAGTAGCGACATTTTAATGCATTTAAATTAAATAAAAAGAATGAAAATTGACTTCAAGATTACTGGGACGTTTACATCATTATTTTAGAACTGTCTATGGTTACGGAATTTTCCGTAACGTTAGCCCTGAACGAGTTGGAAAACAGCTTAGAGTTACGAAAAATTCCGTAACCATAGAAAGTACGTATTATCTTTCCAAAAATTCGTTATATTTTTTGTATGAATTTGATTTATATTCGAATACATTTTTTTAGATTTTCTGTCCTATGAATCTTAATTTTGTTCACAATTTTTTAACCTAATGGTGTTATGAATGAAATAGTCAGTTTTTGTAAAATTATTTCACTTTAGTGAATACTAAATTATCATTTTGATTACCACGAAGCTTCCAACACTCATTTTTGGCCTTTTCGTTGCTTTTAATGTGATTCCACTTCCATATTTTCCAAACTCTGATACATTATTTTTTATATTCACGCGAGATGTCAAATTTTCAAATTTATCGAGAATCTTACCCGATCTTGCTCGGTTTCGTATACGCGTATACGCGTATAAATTATACGAGTTTTTCTCGAAAAGCAGTTTGTAAAGTTCCTCATTTGAAAATGCACCTGGACTTATTAAAACATTATTGCACTCACCAAAAGAATCAAGGATGACCATCAGGGGGAGGACCAGATTACAAGCAATCTTCATTTTGTTCAAGAAGTAGAACAACTAATTACTGTATCAATAAAAAGTTTGTTTAACAATGAGACTAAAGAATACTCTGGTGTTTCAGTAGACTGTATAGTGTTGTATATATAGCTGTTATCTCATAAATGATAGGGATTGTCCTAATCCCTCAGAGATATTTGTGTGTAATCTTTTCCGTTTTACGGGATGCCGGTATTCAAACATAAAAAACTAATCTAAATTCTAGAAAATATTTCGATTGAATCAAAAAGACAAATTCCACACAGAGCAAACTGGAACCTTTTCATTGGGATACGTCGAAACATTATTATTTCCACATGCGATTTTATTATTATCAGATTTGGAAACGCAAATATGCGCAGGAGGCTGATAAAGTTTGCTCATATAGAACTGTGCTGATGTAAATTATGACCAAATTTTCATGTACGTATCACTAAGTCATCAAACGATCTAAAAACTCAAGGTAAAATAATATTAATAGTACAAGTGTCTAATAGACGAGGACCTTCATAAAAAAGTAAAGTTTCATGTTGAAAATACATTTGTAAAAAAATAAACTGAAAGAAAACCGAAAACCTGGTTATTTCTTTGTACGCTTTTTTAATTTTATATTTTGTTATGTAATGTACATGTTCATCTGTATGATTATTTTTATAATATGTTTACAATGTGTAAGCATAAGCGACTCAATAAATAAGTAATTATTATAAACAGTAATTTCGAATAAATTCAAAAGCAGATTTGACAATGCCGACAATTTGATTCAATTTAAATAATAAGTTATCAAGTAGACAAAAAAATACAAGAAATGTGAAAATGGTACGAACGTTACATCCAATTGCATATAGCTTTACTACTCAGCCACCTAAAATTGTTAGTTCTTAACATATTTCCCATATAGTTGAAAAATCTCTATTAAATCCTTACTTTTAACTTTCATATAGTAAAATAAATTTGCCAGAATCTCAGAGATATGACTTTATAATTAAACTTTTGAATGTTTCATTATGAAAATGAGAGTAACACATAATACCCAAAAAACGAAAAATTTGCAAAGGTGACCTCTCCTGCATTTTTAGCGATAAGTCTCTTGATATTGCATGAAAATAAAAAGAGAGTAAGTAATTTGTAATCCTGAGATTCGAATTTACAAGGGTCTATAAGTCTGTTCAAAATCGTATATTTATTTTGCAGATTTTACTTGTGGAAAATGTGAAAGAAAAATATTGTGGAAATTCGTATTTTTTATGAAAGAAAAATATATTTTGGCACTTATATGATATGGCTTTCTTTATAATTTAGTGTACAAACATGGCTCTTTCAATGGACACATTTGAAACACTAAACTTTCATTAAAACTTAGAACGTTGTCGTCCATCCTGGGTCCATCCTGGGTCTATGGGTGCCCAAAATTCACTTCCGAATCGCAATACTCAGAAACAAAAAGGGAATTGACAAAGGACGTCAACCTATCAAATGCGCCGTATTTCTATCGTAATTTTTAAGGCTTTCTCCATTTCCAAACTTTTCTTCCCTTCACAGAAACATAGTTTCCAGGACGCCAGTTGGTCCCTGTAGACTCACGCGGACGGCTACGGGAAAATGGATTGCACTTCAAAAAGCATGGCTCTATTTTGTTTTGAAAATGGAAAATGTCTCTATTGTTTGAATTTTCAATATTGTGTTGTTCATACAAATTTATTATTGATATAACAATATAAACTAAGAATAAAAATTGAGAAAACATTAACCCTTTAGCTTTGACGATCAAGCCGTGATCACGGTGAATGAAAATTCTGAAAAAGTAAGGTATAACGTGTGTTCATTTTGTGATCATCATTTTGTCATTTGGAACTAATACACGAATTTATTTGGCTGAATTCTAAGCTTATTATCTGAAAATTGAGAAAATCCAAAAATTAAAAAAATTAATGAGTCATGTTTCCCCAGCACTTCATTGCTGCTCATTGAATCAGTAAGTTAGTTACTAATTCACTTGGTAACGTAAATCTTACCATTTAATTTCGTAGAAAGTGATAAAATTACTGATTAAAGTCAGACACAATGCTACTAATTGAATTAGTAAAATTTTTACTAGTTTGGATGCAGAGATTATTTGTATTTTTTTTCTCAAATGGACCAGATTTCCACATTATTGAAGGGGATCGTCTGGTGTAGATGACTAAAAATTAAAGTAATTTGGTCGGATGATTTTAAAGACGAGGCCACAATGGATCTTTAAGACACTCTCAGGTTTTACTTGTCCTTCAAAATTGCTCACAAAATTTTATTTTAGTCATGCAGAGCCGCAAACATTGGCGGTATAAGGGCGGATGTCCAACCATATCCGCTACAAGAAGCAAAACGGCTGGCATGACAACTCTAATAAAAACAGTCTGAAACCAAACAGCCGAAACGATTTACACAGATCATACTTTTAGTTACTAGGTGAACCACAAAAAAAAAAGAATGACAAATTTGAAGAAAAAATGGTGGACAAAGAGCCGAGAGTGTCATTTTTGCCCCTAAAATGTTTTCTCTTTTGTTTAAAGAGGATCATAAAATTTTCTCTAGATGGTAGTAGTCCACCGAGAAATGACACATATTAGCTGGTTTGATACACAGGATCAAATCAATTTGTTTCATAGGTTTTGAGTAATTCTGTTCGCCAATTTGAAAAACGTAGTTTTGAGAAAAACACTGATGCTCGGGTGCCGTACTTTTATGCACAGACAAGCTACAGTTGGAGCCATGATTCAGTAGAGGCCCGATTAGTACGATAGTACAAAATAATCTTATCTCATCTCCAAATGAGCTAACTTAATCAAGGTTGCGCATGGCAATAGTTATTTGTGATACAAGTGCGCAAAATAGGAGATTGTGTGCGAGTGTTAATTTTGCAGCATAAGCCGCAGGTGAATGGTGCAATCACACGAGTTAGCAATCACCTATGCGCACGTGTATCACACACTATTTCTTGCAACAACTGTCCGAAAAAGTTGTGTTAGGAGGAGATGACGAAAAATACTAATCTGAGAAGAAAAGATGTTTAAATTCTGTGAACAAATTAATGCCTTGTGAGCAAAAGTCGATGTTGAATACGTTGTGCATAGTTACGAAGAAAATTCATAATAATTATTTTTATTCCTAATCAAGCAAAGTCGGTTTATTCTTCTTCACTCGTATTGAACGTGATAGAGGACAAAAAATTGTATAATTCGTTATATAAATTGAGAGGAGACAAGAACTGCTTTGTCTCGTTCGTCTGTGTCGAAGAAAGAAAAACAAGTACTGAAACGAAGCTCATTTGAAATTTAAAGCAAATAATTATTTGCGGAAAAAAGATAAATCCAATCATACGATGGTAAAACGTTCCTTCTATGTAAATCTCTTCCCAAATTCGTCTTTCAACATCCTTGTAACATAAAACTTTGTCCATCGCGGGTGCTGGATAAAAGGACTTTTCTGAGTTTTTAAACAAAAGAAATTTGCATGAAGTTGTTTGAGCGATGCAGGGACTAAATGGTTCATTCTCTATCGTTGAAAAGTCTACTTGCCTGCATACATTCTTTGTTGAAAATTCATCTTTTTACATTCTCATCAGAGTAGGTATTAGATTTGTGTAAAATTTGACCGCCTTCACCTGTTTTTGTCAAATATCCATGTTTTGAGATCCCCTGAATCCGGAAAATAGGTTTCTATGAATGTGTCTGTCTGTTAGTCGGTCTGTCTGTTAGTCTGTAGATTTTCAGTTTGTTAGCACGATAACTTTCGAAAGAATCGACATATTAGATCGAGCTTTGCTATACTATTTAAGTGTGTCAAATTGAAGGTCAAGTTCGTTAGCCAGCCATTTTGGATGAAAATTCAAGAAGTGAGCACATTTTCAAACTTCTTGAGACCACTTTTTTTTAAGATTTTGCATTTTTATGTACGGTTATTAGTAGTGCTCAAAAAGATCAATAATTTAATATCATGACTTTTTTCGATGAAAAATATTACCGGAGTAATACCATTTACAAAATTCCCAAAAACAAACGAAAATTAACATTTTAAGCCACAAAACGCTGGATATGAAAAAATGTCAAAGAAAGAAAAACGTTGGTTCTTGAACACACTATAAGATTATCAAAACACTTTTTTAAATTTTGTTAAAAAATCGAAAATTAAAATTTTGACTGTACAAAAAATAACGAAAAATTAAAAATTCCATTTTTCGGTCAAACTATATAAGATAGGAAAAAACATGTATCGACAAAAATGGTGTATTAAAAAAGACAAAAAACACAAGATAAGAAAAAATATACAGACAAAATTTGTTTACCCAAAAAAGAGGTACACATTTTTTATTAATTACTTTTTGATAGGATGCGTTGGGACTCGTGGTTTCTTTTTGGTTGAGGATTGTACTACTTTATTGAAAATTCGTCTCTTCTTGTAGAATTATTTTAGTTGAAAATCCTTTTTCTAAAACTTAACTATTCTGTTTAATTTTTTTGTTGTGAAAATTAATTTTTTAACTGAAAATTTAATTATATCATGTTTGGTTGAGAATTTATCTTCTTCAGTTTAAACTTCAAATATTTTGTTGAAAATTCCTCTATTTTGTTGAAAATTAAACTTTTTCGGTATAAAATTATTACCTTGGGTTAAAAATTCACTTCTTTGGTTGAAAAGTTAACTATTACGTTGAAAATTCATTAAAAATTTCAAATATTTGTTCGATAATTTCGAAAATTTTATTGGAATTTAATCTTTTTTGGTATAAACTTAACCTTCTTGGGTGGAAATTTATCCTTCTAGTTAAAAATTTGTCTCTTTGTATAAAAATTAGTTGTTTATTGGAAATACTTTTTTATTAGGGAAAATTACCCCATACTCTTCAATTTTTATATCCTCATCAGAGAAGGTATTATATTTGTGTAAAATTTGACCCCCCCCCGTTTTTGTCAAATTTCCACGTATTGAGAGCCCCTGAATCCGAAAAACAGGTTTTCACGAAAGTGTCTGCTATCAGTCTCTCTGAATGGCTGCCTGTATGTTTGTGTGTCTATAGATTTCTAATTTGTAAGCACGATAACTTTCGAAAGAATTGACGTATTGGATTGGGCTTTGATATACTCTTAAAGTGTTCTTAAATGAAGGTCAAGATCATTAGCCAGCTATTTTGGATGAAAATTTAGAAAATTCGAGCATTTTCAAAATTTTTTAGACCACTTTTTTTAGATTTCATTTTGCGCTCAAACTATATAAGATACGAGAGAAGACGGTTCAACGAAAATCGTGCACCAAAAAAGTATCTATAAATTTGTTTGAAACTACTTTTTAATTGAACACGTAGTTTTTGTTTTATTCGTAGAAATCGAAATCAAAAATCAAAAAATTAAATTTTTGGACAATTAATACAAGATATGAAAAAAATGAATGGACAAAAAATGCTCATCCAAATAAAAAATAAAAAAATTTTCTTAATAATTTTTTGATAGCACGAGTAGATTTACTTTTAAGCGTAAAAATTAACATTGAAAATAAAAATTTTAATTTTTTGAAAAACGACACAAGATACGAAAAAAAATCTAGAGACACAAAATCTTCATCCAAAAAGGATCTACACATTTGACATGAATGATTTTTAGATAGGACGAGTAGATTTTCTTTCAATCGGAAAAAAAGATAAAAATGAAAATCAAAGTTTTTGAAAAACTACACAAGCTACAATAACGTTTTATTTAACAAAAATTTTCGCCCGAATTAGACGTACAAACTTGCGCCAAACCATTTTACATCAGGATGCTTATTTTTGGTTGAAATCTTAAAAAATATTGAAAGCAAAAAAATTAATTTGATGAAAAAACGACAGCAGTTGCAATCAAATGTTTAATAATAATTTTTTTTATAGAATGCGCCCTTTCTTAATTATGAAAAAAATACAATGAAAATACGTATGTTTCAATATCAATGCATATTATGAATTATAATAATATACATTTATTGAAATGATATATTTTCAGGGTAGCTGAGAATAAAAATTAGTGCAAAATCAGAAGCAAGTATTAAAGTAATCATGAAAAATAAAATTTGTACATTATTTTGAAATATCTGGATAAGCAATCCCAGGCCGAGGTACAGAAATACATGTGATATACATTTGACATATTAGTGTTGAACATAATGTAGAAAATTTCACATTTTGGAGAAAATCGAGTGCGATGCACGAGACTCGTGATGAGAATGTGTTCGTTAAGTTATTCAGAAATTAAACAATTTAAAAAAAATTGATCCTTTTCGGTTGAAAACTTAACAATTTGGTAGAAAATTCAACTATTTTGTTGAAAATAACCTTTTTGTTGAAAATGCAACTGTTTTATAGAAAATTCGTCTCTTTGGCGTAAAAGCTTAACACTTTGTATGAAATTTATTTTCTTTTCTGACTAGAAAATGTATCGTGTCTGAACATTCAACACCCTTTAAAAAAATTCATTTTTTCATTTTAGCTCTAGGCTAAAAATTCTGAAACTTTGGTTCCTGGTAGTTCTCGATGTGTAGATCAAAAGTCTGCACGGGCACCAGGTCCAGAAAATAAGATAAATAAGATAAATAAGATAAAGTCGTTTGAAGTTTAGGTTTTTATGCATTTTGCAGCAGCATAAGGCTGCACTACTAAACATATAAATCGGAATTATATGGCTTGTAAAAACATAATTATGCATAATAATTATGATATACTTATAATATATAATATAATAGATATAATTATAATTACATAATCATTGTGCACATTTATGTTCTTTTTGTTCTTAAATTCAGGTTCAACACACAAAGGAAAAGAAGAAATAGGAAAAGCTAGAGAGGCATTTATTGTTCAAGAAAAGATGTTAACTAAGTTTGGTTTGCATTAATTTATTAGAATAATGTATTGGTACATGAGAGAAATCGTACAATTATTTGCTCAACTTACTTAAGAGACTTCATGATGATTATTCACCAATCTCGCTAATCAGAATTCTTCGATGTCATAGAGATCAATATACATCATTATTAGGGTGGTGCAAAAAGGTCTTATTTCTATTTAATTGCAGCTATTCATGGACTAGTGAATTTTACTTTGGCATCCATGCATTTGAATTTTTTTGAAATTATTTATTCATATATTTATAAAAATATTGTATAAAAAATTATTTAATGAATTTAGTACATTTTTATTTTTATTAATCGTGTCATTTCTTTTGTGTACTAAACAAAATAATCCATCAATAGCAAAAATTAAAACAAAATGAGACAGTTTTTGCAAAAATGTTCCTGAGAGACCCCGTAAATATATGTTTCAATTCTGTCAAAAATGAATCCCAAAAATGAAATTTGATGTATTTCACTGAAAACAGAACCATGGATATTATAATTATGTATGCGGTCCTGGAATAAAATTTAGCTCTGAGGTTCAAAGACGATCTAGACCCTTCGGAGAAAGTTAATTATCGAAGGATACCTCCGAATTTTCAAATCCCAATCCCAATCCCAATCCCAATCCCAATCCCAATCCCAATCCCAATCCCAATCGCAATACAAAACCCAAACCCGATCCCAATCCCAATCATGGTCCCAGTTCCAGCCTCTGTCCCTTTCCCGATTTAATCCACTGTGTAATCTAATCTACAATTCAGCCCACAATCCAATCCAATCTGAAATCCAACCTTATCGGGCTTTACAGGGCGAAAGTGAATCAAATTCCATATAATGGTTATTTTTCTTTCGATCCTATTGGCCTTATTTTCCGAAATATCGAGGCAACTACTCAAGGAGTATTTACACTTGGGCGCTTGACTCGCTACTATAGAGTCAAGCGCTCTGGCGTCAATACTCAAATTTCGATATTTCGGAAATGAGCGCCCACAGAATCAAAAGACAAGACATTTGTCTGATGGATTTTGATGTACTTTCATTCTGTAGACCTTTAATGTTAACGCGCACTTCAAAAAATTGTGTGATATGGTCTAGCATGGTGGGTATGTATGTTGAGTGTCATCTGTGTCAGAACATTATTTTTATCAGATGCAAACATTTTCAGAATGGTATTGGAAGCAGACAAATAAAGTCCAACAATGTCACCATTGGCGTTTACTGCTACGGGAAGTTCTACCCCTTGGTCCACATCCAAATAATATGGATGATCCGATACATCTGGTCTTTCCCATTTCAGAACATTCTCGATGGAAAAAACGAATAATGTGAAATATAAATTAGACGGCGTAGATTCTTTATGTCCGTCCACTCTAGGCACGAATCTGGCATAAGGTATTCTTATTAATTCATACTTTTTTCCACCAGGAGTTGAAACAGCCGGTTGTGGAGCAGGAGGTACATAGCCCCTCGCCTGAGAACTTGATTCTGCAAAAGGAAGAAGAAATTATTGATTCTTAATGCCTGAAATATATTTCAGTAGGAACTAAATAGATGTATGCAATATTCTAAAGCAGTCAAAAATATAGAAAAGGGGTCTCAAAATCTAGCTGTTAAGTCTTATAATCCAGGATATAAAAGACCAAAATCCATAATGTAGAAATTAATAGGGGTTGCTATCCCAACTTCGAAAATTCGAAATTGTAAACGGTATAATCCATTTTTCTCAGAGTGCAGTGAAAAATTGACTTTATTTTCTGAGCAAAATTAATTCTTTTTTGGTTAAAAATTTTATCATATGGTTGAAAATTTTATTATATTGATGCAAATGTACCAATGACACTAGAGTCCCGCTATAGTGGATCCTGATATACAGGATAAGGCGATCCAAGGGGGCGTGGCGAGAGAGAGGCGCTTGCAAGGTCAGCGGAGTTGCGATGTTTACGGTTCGGCACCATAAGAAGCCACAAGCAAGAAGGAGAAGAAGAACGGTTTAGAAGAACGGTTCAGAGAGTCCCGAGATAGTGTGAAGGCCATTGAGAGTACTCCCGAGGCTGCCACTATAGCGAGACTCTAGTGTATGTTGGAAACTCATCCTTTTTAGTTGAGAATTCAACAGTTTTATTGAAAATCCATCCGTTTGAGTTGGAAAGTCAACTATTTTGGTAGAAAAATCATCTACTTGGTTGAGATTTAACTTTTCTAATGTGAAAAAATATTTTCGGGTAGAAAATTCCACTCTTCCGTAAGAAATTCATCTTTTTTAGTTAAACTCAACTGTTTTTTATTTAAAGTTAAAATCTTTTTTTTCATCCTCGCACCATCTAACACTAAGAGAGACTCCTTATCGGAGGCTCTTCAGTCCACTACCCTGCTCCTCAGTACACCCGAACATAGAGTCTGATATAGAACCTCTTTCCTGTTTTCAGTCTGGAATGTGGGAGTATCACCCCGATTCAGAATCTCCAGCTCTGTACCTGCTATATATTCAATTAAGTCTCTCCCTCTGTCGCTGATATTTGTGCTTCCCCACACCGTGTGGTGAGAGTTTGCATCACAATTCAACAGCAGAGGAATTTTGTTCTCTTGACAATGCCAAATTAGAGCCTCCATCTCTTTGGGAGGCGGGGGTCCCTTACAATCGCCAGGGAAATAAGCCGAGGCGATGAAAACCTCTAGCCTATCCCCGCTATTGCCCCTGAGTCTCACTCACAACGGTGAGATCTCTAGAGCAGAATTTAGGCACCAAGATCGAATCCATGCCCTTAGCGTTTTTCCGCGCAGCCCCTTATATATGGAGCCACATCCTGACAAGCCACAAATACTTTCCCTCTATAACCAGGGTTCTTGGATTAGGGCTGGTCCTGTCTGCATCACAGACATGTGTCTAGCTAGAACCGCCGAGGCGCCTTTGCTGTGGTGCAAATTATTCTGCATCATGGGGATTTCCGTCTCACATATTGACAGGCTGATTCTGGGCGCTTCTGGTCCCCCTGCGAAGCCCAGTTGGGTCACTCGGAAGGTAACCCCACCCGCCCCTAGATTGAGTCGGTAATCTAGAGCCTCAAGGGCTCGGATTGAGGATTCAGGAAGACCGAGGACTAGAATCAAGCATCTCCACTTCGGCCTGCATCCCTGCCTGTCGAAATATACCTTCCACGAATCAGTTCGCAGGGACGGCTTCTGCTCAGGAGCCTTAGAACGGTCGCGGGACTCTAGGGGGTCCCGTCAATCATGACGGTAGCTCTACGGTACCTTTGCAAACACTTCGTCCCTTTGACTTTCAAGTTTAGGCCTTCTTTAAGCCTAAACGTTGGGGGTTTTCCACTATACAGTTTCGCGACCAGATAACCGCGGCCTCCACCACAATACCCCCCGACCTAATAAAGATGTCATTGAATCTGGGGACGCGCCCCTCACAGGGTAACGCGTCAATCCCTTTAGAGATTTTATCCTTCAGCCTGTCCAACTCCTCGAGAGTTAGACAGTTCTCAGGATAACTCGACACAACAACAACTTTCACCAGGTCGTTTTTAGCCATCTCCCCTGGCCTTTTCTTTACGGAGAGTTTCATTAGCTGCACTTCTACGGTTTCGACAAGATTGTCTCCACCATTATCTTTAGTTCGCACCGCCTCTGTTAGATTGCCCCCTAAGGCGCCTTTTCACTTTTGGCGGTGGGTTAGAGGAGGGTCTCGAAACAGGCCCCTCATTGTTTTTGGTTTGTTTCCTTTTTTGTGAATTCATTTAAGTCCCACGAGAATCTAGGGAAATAAGGAACACCGCCCGCAGAGCCTCGCTTACAGGGGGCGGGTCTACATACTATGGGATTCGACCTGGTGTCCCAAAGTTTCCGTTAAGACACTTCCTTTGGCACCACGGCCTGTGCGCCTCTACTGAGGTGGGCACGCCGGGGTGTTCAAGGATTTGTTGACCCTGGTGCCATTCAGCTCTTGACACAGTGATCACATCATAGAGTCAGTTCTCCAGAGTAGCTACACCTCACAGCGCAGCCCCTCAGGTTCACCTATTCCTAACCAAAAACAGTTGCACTTTCAAGGAAATGATTTGAGTTTCTAGAATACAGTTTAATTCTGTACAAATAAGGTGAATTTTTAATCCAAAACGACCATTTTTTTCCAAATAGATGAATATTCAACAAAACAGTTGCATTCTCAACCAAGTAGTATGAGTTTTTAACAAAATAGTTGATTTTTCAACAAAATACTGAAATTTCACACCACAAAAATCAATTTTCATCCGAATAGTTGAATTTTCAAATTTAAAATATTAAGCTTTATCCAAAAGAACAAATTTGAATTTGAACATGATGAAGTTTTGATAGAAAGCTACATTTTTAACGAAAAATAAAATAAATAAACAACAAAATACTTGATCTTTCAAATAAATATATGAATTTTCAATAAAAAAAGAAAAATTTTCAGTGAAAATAAAATTTCAATAAAATAGTTGAATTTTCAACGAGATTGTGGAATCAAAAAATTTATTTTTAACAAATTAAGTCAACTTTTAATCATATGTTTAACAAAATATTTGAATTTTTCACTAAAAAAGGATAAGCTTCAATAAGATACATGAATTTTCAACAAAATAGTTGAATGTTTGAGAGAATACTGACATTTTTTACTAAATAAATTATTTTTCAACCAAATAGTCAAAATTTAAATTGAAAATATTAATCTTGAACAAAAAACAGACTTGAGTTTTTAACGGGAATAGTTGAATTTGCAACAAAAAGCTGAATTAACAACAACAAAGATTAAAAAACTGACATATAAAACAAACAAAAAAACGAATTTTCAATAAATAGTCAAATTTTGAAACAAAAAGTTGAATTTACAACATCGACGAAAATACCAACAAACTAGTTGGATATTCAACAAAATAGTTGAATCTGCAAGCTACAAAGATAAATTCTCAACAAAAACGACGAATTTTCAACAAAATATATAAATTTTCAAATAAATAGTTGAATTTTCAGTGAAATAAAATTTCAACAAAATAGTTGAATTTCAATTTCAAGCGATAAATCTGCATTAAAAAAAATATTAAAAAGAAATAGGTAAACTTTTAACCGAAGAAAAGAAAAATGTTCTAAAAAACAGTAGAATTTTCAACCCTAAAATATTAATTTCATAATAAAAAGACCAGTTTTCAACAAAATAACATAATTTTCCAGCAGAGCGATGAATTTTAATTTGAAATGAATCTACAACAAAATAAACACGAATTTTCAACAAGTAGTTCAACTATCAACCCAGAAATTAAATTTTCTGATCCAAAAGACAATTATTTTACAAGCAAAGAGCTCTTAGTCAAGAAACTAAGAAAAAAATTATTCAAATTGTTGAAATTTCAAGTCTAAAGGAGAATTTTTTGTAAATTATTTGCATTGCCGACCCAAAAATATTAATTTTAACCAAAAAGATTAGTTTTCTACCAAAATAAAGGCAAATTTTCATATTTAAAATTTGAAAAAAATTACTCAACAATGTAATAGTTACATTTTTCAGTTAAAAATGTTAATTTCTCAACAACAAAAAAATGGGGTTTCAACAAAGTAGAAAAATTTCCAATCAACGAGATGAATTTTCAACAAAAATGGTAAACCTTCAACTGGAATAGTCATATTTTTAAATAAAAAGTCAATTTTCAACGAATAATGTAAAAGTAGATATTTCAAACTAAGAGGATGATTTTTTAATAGCATTGTTGAATTCGCAGCTAAATAATAAAATTCTCAAATGAAAGTATAATCGATAGGAGGATGCAGCTGAAAAAAATAAATAAAAAAAGCAAAGAAATTACTCACAAGAACGTTATATCATGGTACCCTTAAACCTCATTTTCAAACTTCTCTAATATTACTCTGACCATTAATTATAAATAACAGAATCTCAATATTGTAACATTTTTAACATACAATCTTTTATAGACGAAATAGAAAGATTTCCAAATAAAATTTAAAAAATTTAAAATTTACTATCCTTGACAATTATTGAAAGTGCCTCTTATACAAATTCTTTGACTTTGGCAAATTTAGTTTTCAAAATCCCTGAGTGTCCCGGATCAATAACAATAAGAAGCCTTGAAATATTTTTGATCGCAGCTTCGCGATTTTCACAGCGACAAAATAAACAATCTGTTGTTAAAAAGCTGTGTTTTCTACTTTCAAACTTTGTCTTATAAAACCTATTTTTCTTATTTATTGCTGAAGCAAACATTTCAGGGCCATGAGTACAATTCAAGGACTTTTCCAGGTTTTTCCATGTGAAAAAATCCCAGGACATTCCCAGCTTGTCAATGACTTCCAGGACGCTAGACACTCTGTCTAAAATCTAACTCTAGAAATAAAAAGTGATCTACTTATGATTTTCATAAAAAATACTGACCACCTGAAGAAATACTGGTTCGCATCCTCTTTAAAAGAGGTTCTGAATTCTCATCGTGTTTCGAAAACATTTGCAAGCTTAATTCTGCAAAAGAACAAGAAAAATGTATGAAGCTTAATGAATCATCAATTTTGCATATGTGACGTGGAACAAAGAAACGAACCAACCAACGAAGTGCAATTTTCACTTTCATTCCAGAGTGAAAAAGACGAATTTTAAACAAATATTTTAATTTTGAACTAAAAAACATCAATTTTCAACGAAAAATAAAATAGTTCAATTTTTAGTTGAAAGTATTAATTCTTCACCAAACTGACGAATTTTTCACTAAAATTATGAATTTTTACCTGAAATAGTTGAATTTTTAATCAAAAATATTAATTTTCTACCAAAAAAGATACTTGTCAACCCAATAAACGAATTTTCAACAAAATAAATGAATTTTCAACAAAATAGATACATTTTCAGCAAAAAATTAATTATGTTTAAGAAAAGATAATTGTCAACAAAATAAATTAATTTTCAACAAAATAGTTGAATTTTCAGAAAAATAGTTGAACTTTCAACTACAAAAGACAAATTTTCAACCTAATAGTTGAATTTTGAACAAAAAAGGTGAAGTTGCAACTAACATGATCAATCTTTAACTGAAATAATTGAATTTTCAACCAAAAAGATGAATTTTCAAGGAAGCAGACTAATTTCTACAAAAAAGACGACTTTTTAGCAAAATACATGAATTTTAAATAAAAGAGAATAAATTATCAGCCAAAGATTGAATCGCAAAATTGTAATATAAAAACATTAATTTGGAACCAAAGAGATGAGTTTTCAACTAAAATGAATAAATGCATTTTCGACCAAAAAGATACATTTTCAACCAGTAAATTAAATTTCTAGCAAAACAGACGCGAGTAGCTCAAAGGGACATGAAAAATCATAAATTATAAGGAAATGAAATGCACTTCCCGCAACATTGTTTTCAGAATTTCCCGATTTTTGTCAACATTTTCCGTTCTTTTTTTTAAATTTGATTTTTTTTTTTCGAATCCACAGAATTTTGTTCAAATTTTTCTGAGCAAGACCCCCCCACCTTTTCCGCCTTCAACAAACCGTAAAAAAATTTTTTACCTCCACCCCTCTCCTTTTAACTATACGCAATTTATGATTTCAAGAAATAATAACATATGGGACTTGAAACTAATGTGAATATTTTTTATTTGAAATAATACATGCTTTGAAGGGTGAAAACATTATTTAAAAAATTTCCTGATTTTTCTTTGACCCATTTTTCATTTTCTCTTACTATTATTATTCAAATACTAACATTTTAATATTGTAATATTTTCAACACAGGATCTTTTATGAGCGGAATTAAATAATATTTCAGGTACAAATTTAAAATTGTGAAATTTTATTCATTTATTTAAAAAAAGCCTATTATGCGTGCACACGATATTTTTTATAACAAATGAGTGATTTCAGACATTTCCCGAAATACAGTCATGATTTTAGTCTATATTAGATTTTGAACAAAGAAGCATGAAATTTATGTTAACTTATTCCAAATTATCAAAAATTCTATAAAAAAATTGCCGGGAATTTTTGGTAATTACGGATATTTTTAGAGGTCATTTATGGTAACTTACCATAAATTTAGCAAAATTCAATATAAAAATGTCTATAAATTTTCGGTCATTTATGGTAATTTCACAGGTCAATATGGGAAATAACCATGAATTACCCAATATTCGTTTTTTTAAATTCTCATGAATTTCCGGAAATTTATGAAGAATTTTGGTAATTTGTGGTAATTTCACCGGTAAATATGGTAAATTACCCATAATTAACTTTCTTAAATTTATGTAAATTTCCGTAAATTTATTGACATTTTCGGTCATTCATGGTAATTTGATCAGTTATATATGGTAACTTTCTATAAATAACCGCAAAATTGTATTATCTGCAACAAAAATTTTGTCACAGTTTTTACGGTGAGTAGGTTGATTATCGTAAAATGCGAGCTCATAGACGTATAATTTTCATTGTTCACCTCTGACGTTACTTTTCAGTCTCTAGGGAGCAAAAAGTACTTTTTACTCCCTAGGGAGTAAAAATTAGAGCTATAGTCCCGCTTCATAGGCGTCGAAAAGGGCTGAAATCATGTATGTGTCATAAAAAGAGACTTTCCTACCATAAAAAATGGCTTTTTAACAAAATACAAGAAATTTCAACAAAATAATTAGATTTTCAACAAAATAATTGAATTTAATACTTAAAAAGATAAATTTTCAACAAAAGAGTGTAATGGTTGTCATTTGATGCAAGAATGATGAATTATCATCCAAAAATAATGCATTTTTAAACCAAATAGACGAATTTTCAGCAAAGATTTTTCAGTCATGAAGGAAAAAAAAGTTCACCTAAATTGATGAACTCTCCAGCCAAAAGACGAATTTTCTGTACTTCAATTATTTTTCAACTAGAAAATATGAATTTTCAGAAAAAAAAATTATAATTTTTAACGAAAAAGTAAAATTTGTAACCAAAGAGATAAGTCTTCTAAAAAAAATTTTTTTCAACAAAGTAGTTCCACTTTACGCACACCGTTGAATTTCCAATTAAAAAAGAACAGTTGTCAACAAAATAGTTGAACTTTTAACCAAAAAGATGAACTTTCAGCTAAAAATAGGAATCTTGAACAGAAAAAAGAATTAAAAAAAAAGTGGTTCAAACAAAAAAAAACAAAAAACAAAATAGTTGAATCAAACAAAATAGTTGTCAAACAAAATAGTTGAATCGCAAGCCAAGAAGATTTGTTTTAAACTAATCAGATGAATTTTTATCCGAGAAAGATGAAATTTCTACTGAAACATATGAATTTTCAAATTAAAAAGACAAATTAAAAAAAAAATTTAATTCCTATCGAAAAAAGGATTTTACATAGTTTGACTTTTGAACATCAAAATATAAATTTTAAACAAAAAGTTAATTTTCTACGAAATAGTTCAATTTTCTCCAAAATAGTTAAATTTTCACCAAAAACATTGGAATTTTAAACCAAAAAGGACCACTTGTTAACAAAATTGTTGAATTTTCAAACGATTAGTAAAATTTATGACTAGAAAGATAATTTTCAGAAAGAAGCAACTGCACAAAAAAAGAAATATAAATACGAGGCAACTAAATTACTAACAAGAATATTATATCAGGGTTGCTTCAAAACTTCACTTTAAATTTCCCTAATTGTTTCCGTACCATTAATATTCAAATACCAGAATCTTAAACTTGTAACATTTTTAACCTACAATCTTTTATAAACTAAATTAAACAATTTCAAATTAAAATTGAAAAATTTCAAATTTATTTTTCACAGTTCTTTCAAGTTTCAAGAAATTCTCTGACTTGTGAAAGATTTTTTTTTGTGGTAAATCCCTGACTTTTTTGAATATTGTAATCGCCTGGGTTTATTTATCACTGACCAGATTTCTTCAAAACTTAAATTAAATTCATATTAAGTTTCTATACAATTACGATTTTACAGAATGTTTTTTATTTTAATTTGGATTTTGTTGGTTATCTAGTTTTTTAGCGCCACCCTTCATATTATAATTTTTCTCAAACATTTTCCTGTTCCAAGGAAAAATTTTAATTATTCTGGAAAATTCAATTTTCCAAGTCAGAATTGTGATTCTTCTGAAAAATTGTCTCTTTTAATTCAAACTGATCATTTTTCTTCAAATTGAAAATTGCAATAGAAATTAAAAGTTTGTAGCTGAAGCAAGTCTTCATTTTTAACATGCACAGTATAGTCAAGTCAGGGCTTGAGGAGTTAGCAATTTTGCAAAAAAAGTGAGAAGGCACCGTGTCGTTTTATTACCGTTAAAAAATAAGACGTCCCTCCTATATTAACATTGTCCTTTTTTAAATTGTGGTGCTAATTTTGACATCATTTCGTGGTTTCATAAATTCTTTATGTATCAGAAGATTGTAAAGTTCATTGCACACAATTTCCCAAAAAATTTCTTTAATTAATATAATTTCATCACGTATACTCACCGATTGAAAGTGCCACCAATGTGACGATTAGGAGCTTCTTCATAGTGGTCCTGTATTCAAAAATACACCATAAAAATTCTAAGGCTTTAGCACAACAAAAGATTTTAATGTTTTTTTTTGTACTGATCGCGGGATGCTCATATCGGGCTATTTATATACTAAGATTTTTTCGACATTGGCCGTCAAAGCATAGGAAGCTCAAACACTGATAAGCTCGTTTGTATTTAATGTTGATTTATCTTCAATGAAATAAACACGAGTATGAGGAAAATTTGTTCTTTTTACATTTTTAAAGCCTTGTTTGAACTTTACTCTGAATGTAAAAATTTCCACTAGAACTTAAAATTTCACGAATTATTATGATATTTCAAATAAAGTCCTAATAAGTTAAGAAATTTTTATGATTCATAAAAACAAATTTAATAAACAGATGCATTATTCAGACAACTGTCGATGGAAAAACTCGTTTTTTCAATACCAGTCCTTTAAATTTGAAAGACCATGGTAATTTCATCAACACTCATACTTAGTTGATAAATTGTATGATGTTTTAAAACAAATTTAATGAACAAATGCTTATTCCGAAATTTCTTTGAAGGAATTTTTTTGTTGCAATGTCAGTTCTTTTAATTGAAATATTGTTTCACAAATTCATGTACTTGTGATTCGCAGATATTTTGCGTAGCAAATGTTTTTGGTGGGATTCAAATAAAGTAATGACGATAATTTCATAAGTAATTTATCTAACTTCATTATTTCAAACCAAAAAAATTATTCCTTCATATCGAAAGAAAATTTTTTAACCTACTCTTCAAATTTAAATAAGTGAAAAATTTCCCTGAACCAACTAACTCAAAATTAACATTCCTTTATAAGAATCCCTGTTCCGATTAAGAATCACAATTCTTTTCGGAGATTACTTGTTCCAGACCTGGATTATAATTTTTTCTTTTACCTTATTTTTTTGGTTTAATGTTAAGGCACCTTTAAGAAAGGAAAAAAATTGGTTTGATTTTAAATAATGACATGTTTTCCTTCTTTGAATTCAGCAAGTGATTTGCTTTATGCTTCTTTCTTAATTTAAAAAATATATTAAATGAAATTGACTTATAGAAATGGGAAACGTGACAAGAAGAAAATTTGAAAAAAACGAGATTGTCTAAAATTCTCAGTTTCATTGAAATGATAAGAAGAAAATATTGTGAAACGTGTGAATAGGATACGTCACCTCCACTAATATCACGTATTCAAGAGATTCTTCTTCAAAATAAAAAAACAATTATTATTTACTCACTGTATTTCCGTTATAAATATCTCTAATTTAATCTTTCCGCACTAACAAAAAAACCACAAAATCTATCAAAAAGAGTCCGAAGGGTCAAAAAAGCTTCCCATGTCGTGCGGCAGTCGTACAACATTGAAAACAAGTGGAAAAATGACATCTCTCAAAATTGAATATAAAAATCCAAATATGTCCGTCCTGAAGACGGAGTCAAGATTGATAACTATATAGTAAATTAATAAATATTTTAAACTGGCTTCACAACAACTCTGGCCTTTTTTTCAATATTTCCAACACAATTTAATAATTACGTACACAACAAAAGGAAACTAACTACACACTGTTAACACTGTTTGGAATTCTCCAGTAGTTCTACAATGCAAGCGTAAGGTACAATTGCAAACAGGGTATTGGAATTACGAAATTACAATACAGGTATTGTAAGTGTTGTAAAGTGTGAAATCACCGTCGAGAAATTTATGGAATTCACGATATTTATGGAATTTACAGAATTCACGGAATTTATGGAATTCAAGGAATTCACGGAATTAATGGAATTCAAGGAATTAATGGAATTCATGGAATTCACGAAATTCGTGGAACTAATAGAATTGAAGGAATTCATGGCATTCAAGGAATTCACGAAATTGATGGAGTTCAAGGAATTAATGGAATTCACGGAATTTATGGAATTCATGGAATTCACGATTTTCGAGGAATTAATGGAATTGAAGCAATTCATGACATTTGAGAAATTCATGGAATTGATGGAGTTCAAGGAATTGATGGAATTCACGGAATTAATGGAATTCACGAAATTAATGGAATTTACGGAATTCATGGAATTCATGAAATTCAAGAAATTCATGGAATTCATGGGATCTAAGGAATTTCAGTAATTCATGGAATTCATGTAATTCACGATTTTCTCGGAATTAATGGAATTGAAGGAATTCATGGCATTCAAGGAATTCATGAAATTGATGGAGTTGAAGGAATTAATGGAATTCAAGGAATTAATGGATTTCACGGAATTCATGGAATTCACGAAATTAATGGAATTTACGGAATTCATGAAATTCATGGAATTCACGATTTTCGCGAAATTCATGGAATTCACGATTTTCACGGAATTCATGGAATTCACGATTTTCGCGGAGTTATTGGAATTGAAGCAATTCATGGCATTCAAGGAATTCATGGAATTGATGGAATTCAAGGAATTATTGGAATTCACGGAATTCATGAAATTCAATTAATTCTCGTGATTTATTAGATTCAATGAATTCTCGGAATTCACTGTATTCACGGAATTCGCAGAATTTGCCAAATTTATGGAATTCTAGGAATTCATGGAATTAAAAAATTCGAGAATTCAAGGAATTCAAGGAATTTGACAAAATCAAGGAATTCATACAATTCACGAAATTCAGGTAACTCACGAAATTCGCAGAATTCTCGGGATTAACGGAATTCACTGAATTAACGAAATTCATGAAATTTATGGAATTCCAAGAATTCACTGAAATCACGGAATTTCACTGTATTTACGGAATTTATGGAATCAATGGAATTCAAGGATTTCACGGAATTCGTGTAATTTGAGGAATTAATGGGATTCAAAGATTTAATTTAATTCAAGGACTTTACTGAATTCATCGAATTTACGAAATTAATGGAATTCACAAAATTAATGAAATTTACGGAATGCATGGAATTCATTAAATTCAAGGAATTCATGAAATTCATGGGATTTAGGTAATTCAAGGAATTCATGGAATTCATGGGATTTATGGGATTTGAGGAATTCAAGGAATTCATGGAATGTAGGAAATTCCTTGAATTTGAGAAATTTATGGAATTTGGGGAATTCCTGAAATTCAAGGAATTCATGGAATTCCTGGAAGTTAAGGAATTTATGGATTTCGATGAGTTCGAAGAAGGCATGGCAAATGAGGAGTTTCTCGAATTCCGCGAAATCCTTGAATTCCGCGAATTCCGTGAATTCCATAAATTCCGCGAATTTCGTGAATTCAGTGAATCCCATTTTATCCGTGAATTCCACGAATTTTATGAATTTCATGAATTCCATGAGTTACTTGAATTCCTTGAATTCCATGAATTCCTTGAATTCCCTGAATACGCGCGCTATATGCTATATATTAGTAAAAGTTTTGGCTCCGTCGGAAATTTTTTCTTTTACGTGGAACAGGTGTCCTGGAGAATGATTTACATTTTTTTTTTAATTTTTCGGTTCAACAGGTGTATCCAGCTTCAAATATGATATTATAATTTCAAAATTCCAGACAGAAGTCTTGAATTTTAACCTTTCTTTGAACGTCTTGTTGATATCGATAAATCTCCTTTATCGAGATTGAGAACTTATTTTGGTCATACGTTCAATATATATATGTTTATTTAATTACATAT
>JAABKJ010005216.1:0-23331 GCA_011634705.1 Andricus grossulariae
CTTCAAACCTTTTCAAGCTGTTGCAAATTATTGAAATTTTTAAAAATAACCTAAAATTCTTTAGAACCATTTCAAATGTTTGAAATATATTAAAAATACCCTAAGATATTTGAAATCTTTTTAATCATTTGAAATCACTTGAAATTTTGCAAACCTCTCAAAAATTCCTTGGAATTATAAAAAATATTCTACAATTTTAAAAATTCTTCATAAACCTTTAAATTCATTAAAATTATCAGAAATCTCATAGAATCCTTTAAAATAACTTCAAATGATTGAAGTATATTAAAAATACCCTAAGATATCCAAAATCTTTTAAAATCTTTTGAAATCCCTTGATATTTTGTAAACCTTTTGAAAACTCCTTGGAATTATTAAAAATATTCTAAAATCTAAAAAATTCTTCAAAACCCCTTAAAATCATTTAAATTCTTTGAAATCTCATAAAATTCTTTAAAATATTATAAAATCCTTTGCAATCTTCTCAAAAATTTTTAAGTACCTTAACATTTTTGCAAGCTTTTTAACATTATTGAAATTTTTGAAAATACCCAGAAATCCTTTGAAATAACTTTAAATGATTAAAGTGTATTTAAAATATACTTATATATTTCAAATCTTTTAAAATTCCTTCACAGTTTGTAAACCTTTTAAAAACTCCTTGGAATTATCAAAAATATTCTAATATCTTAAAAATTCTTTAAAAACCCTTAAAATCATTGAAATTCTCTGAAATCTTATAAAATCCCTTGAAATATTCTAAAAGTTTTTAAAACATCTTAAAACTTTTGAAAATTATTGAAATTTTGAAAAATACCCAAAAATCCTTTAAAATCAATTCAAATGATTGAAGTATATTGAAAATACCCTGAGATATTTAAAATCTTTCGAAATTTTTTGAAATCCCTTGAAAGTTTGTAATCCTTTTAAAAACTTCTTGGAATTATTAAAAATATTCTAAAATTTAAAAAATTCTTCAAAACTCCATTAAAATGATTGGAATCCTTAGAAGTCTTATAAAATCCTTTGGAATCTTCTGCAAAATTTTAAAATACCTTAAAATTTTTTCAAGCTTTTGAAAATTACTTGAAATTTTTGAAAATACCCTAAAATCCTTCAAAATCACTTCAAATGATTAAAGTATATTAAAAATACCCTAAGATATTTAAAATCTTTTGAAATCCCCTGAAATTTTGTAAAACTTTTTTAAAATCCTTGGAATTATCAAAAATATTCTAAAATCTTAAAAAATTTGTGAAACCCTTTCAAAGCATTGGAATCCTCAGAAGTCTTGTGAAATCCTTTGAAATCTTCTATAAATTTTTACAATACCTTGAAATTTTTTGCAAGCTTTTGAGAATTATTGATATTTTTGAGAATACCCTAGAATCCTTTGGAGCCACTTCAAATGTTTGAAATATATAAAAAATACCCTAAGATATTTTTATATCTTTTTAAAGCATTTGAAATCACTTGAAATTTTGCAAACCTCTTAAAAGCTCCTTGGAATTATTGAAAATATTATGAAATCTAAAAAATTCTTTAAGAACCCTTAAAATCATGGAAATTCTCTGAATTCTTCTACAAAAATTTAAAATACCTTAAAATTTTTGCAAGCTTTTGAAAATTATCGAATTTTTTGAAAATACGCTAAAATCCTTTAGAACTACTTCAAATGTTTGAAATATATTAAAGATACGCTAAAACATTTTAAAATGTTTTAAAAACATTTAAAATCACTTGAAATTTTGTAAACCTTTTAAAAACTGCTTGGAATTATTAAAAATATTCTAAAATCTTAAAATTTTTTTTAAAACCTTTCAAATCATTGAAATTCTCAGAAATCTCAGTAAGTCCTTTGGAATCCAGTAAATTTCGAGTAAATTTGTCAAAACCCCATGAAAGTTGTTCAAACACCTTGAAATAATTCAAATTCTTAGAAATTTCTTGGAAATTTGTAATTTTCTTAAAAATCCGTTAGAATCATTTAAAATATTTCAAAACCTCTTAGATCCTATAAAATCTTTCCATATCTTTCGAAATTCTAATCAATTTCTTGAAACCCCATAAAAATTGTTTTAAACACTTTAAATTATTTAAATCCTTAGCAATTTCTTGAAAATTCGTAATTCTCCTGAAAATCCCTTGGAATCGTATAGAATATTTTAAAACCTCGATCCTATGAGCTCTTTCCATATGTTCCGAGCTTCTAGTAAATTTTTTCAAACCCCATGAAAATTCATTGAAATTTTTTAAAATACTCTAAATTTTTGTTTTTAAATCCTTTGAAATGTTGTGTAATCCTTTCCAAATTTCTGAAGCACTTGGAAATTCCTTAAAATTTTCAAAAATACTCTGAAATAAAAAAAAATCCTTTGATATTCCTTTCAGTGATTAAAGTTTGGTAAAAATTTGAGGCATCTTTTCACATACCCTAAAAATATTTCAAAAGAATTTAAAAAAAACCATCATCTTTTTGAGACCAAAAAGAACAAAATCGGCATAGGAATTTTTTAAGAAAATTCAATTTTTTAACTTATTGGTGGGGTTATTAAGTATGGCTTTGTGAAAATAACACTGAAGCTGCGAAAACTGATTTTTTATCAAAAAATTTGACCAAAAATTTTTTCATTTCAGTTTTTCTAAAATAACTCCTGAATGAGACTTTTTATGGAACTTAAATAGACGTTAAGTTTCTTTTGAAATTTCCTGTTCCTTCTTCATTTTTTATTCTTTTGAGTATATTTTTTCACGTCAAGTGAAGCAGACACAAGAAATTTGAAAAGAAACCTGATGTCTATGTTCACTTTTTCTCGTTTCGCCTCCAAAAAATAAAAAATTTACTTTTTCCTTTTACAATTTTTTTCCAGATGCCTGATTTTTTCCCATGAGAGATGAATGTTTATTCCAAAAATGCGAACTTTCAAGAAAACAATAACACTTTTTAACCAAAACTGATCAATTATTAACAAAATAGTTACATTTTCAAGAAAATAATGAAATTTTCAAAATTAGTTCAATTTTTAACGAATTTTCATTAAAAAAAGATTGAACTTCAACCGAAAACAGTTGTATTTTCAACCAGATACTTACATTTTCCAGCTAAAAAGACGACTTTTCTAAAAGATAATTGAATTTTCACCCCAAAAAGTTGAATTTTCAACAAAAAATAAATTCTCAATAAAAAATTAATTCTCGACAAAAAATGAGTTCTTAACAAAAAATCTAGCGAATATAAATAAAAACAGTCTAATTTTCAACCCAAAAGATGAATTTGCAACTAGAATGATCAATTTTCAACAAATAGCGATTTTTCTGTCAAAAATGACAAAAAAGGTAATCTAAATCGTTCAACTTAGAAGCCTAAATATGAATTTTTTGTACAAAGCTTGAATTTTCAACCCTAAAATGGGAATTATAAGAGAAAAAGTTTATTTTCAAACAAAAAATTGCATTTTTAATCAAATAAGAGAAGAATTTCAACTTAGAAGTTCAGTTTTCTACCAGTAAAGATGAATTTCCAGTTAAAGTCAATTTTCAACCAAAGATGGAAAAGTTGCATTTTTAGTTCAAAAAATTAATTTTAAATAAAAAAATCTAATTTTCAACAATATGGTTAAATTTTCAACCAAACAAACGAACCCTCAAGAAAGTAATTTTTAACAAATGAGTTTAACTTGTACTCAAAAAGTTGAATTTTCAATTACAGAAGATCAAATTTACAGTTGCAAAAATAAATTTTCAAAAAAAAAATCAATAACCGAAGTAATGACATTATGATCAAAATGATTTTTTTCTTTAACGAAAAAATGATTTATTAACAAATTGGTCAAAACTTCAATCAAATAGTTCAATTTTTACCCAAAAAGAATAAATGTTCAAGGAATAATGTTATAGTAGATATCTCAACCAAAACATATTTTAATTTTAAATTGAAAAGACGAATTTTCAACCCAGCAATATTTCATTGAATTTTAAACACAAAAAATGTAAATTTTTAACAAAAAGTCAATTTTGTACCAAAATAGTAATATAAGGGAAATAAATAACTGGCCTTAAATAGAAACTGATCAAAATCGCTGACTTTTCCATAAATTTCTCTGACCAATAAAATGTCCTGACTTTTCCCCAATTTCCGGATTTTCCCTGACCTAAAAACTGCCTCAGTAACATTCTTCTTTTGATATACAACTTTTCATTGCAAGACATTGTTATTCAAATCTTAGAACAATGAAATAACTTTTCAAAAATGTATTATGTAGGGAAAAGGAAGTCCGTGGAGAATCACATCAATCTGTGGAAAAATTTAGACGAAATAAATATTATATTGACGTATATCATGGAAAGGTAGGAGATAAATCTTTGATCTATTTCTCTTTATATTTGTCTACATGGTAGTAAGAATTTATGACACCATGACTGTTTTATTGCGCCATGTGAAACGGAATAGAGTAGATACAGAAGGAATGGAAGTGGTTCTGACATTTTAGGCGGATGTGAATCGTAACTTACTGATATCCTTTGACGTGTCGAGGGTTGGAAATCTTTCATGGGAGCACCTCTCGCAGCAACCACTTTTTCTTCGTCACCTGTCACACCTGAACATGTGCTTCACCGTGCGAACGAAAGTACGCATCTTGGCGATCACTTCCTCTTGCATCAAGTTAAAACACATGGCGATCAACGCCATGCCTAAAAACAAACCAAAAGTCACAAAAACCCCTTTATTTTATGTCTTAAATGAGAAGAAATAATGGGTGGGGGAGTAGGTAAAATAAGGAGAAGTGGGCAAGGTGATAGGGAAATAACATATATGAGGAGAAGTGGGCATAGTGATAGTGAAATGGGGGAGGGGGAGTGAAAAGAAGTGGTTAAGGTGATAGGGAAATGGGGAGTGGGGTACATAAAGTGAGGAGAAGTGGGCATGGTGATAGGAATATTAGGGGGGGGCAATGTGATAGGGAAATGGTGGAAATGAGGAAAAGTGGTAAAGGTGATATGTGAATGGGGGAGGGGGTAGAGAAAGTGAGGACAAGTGGGCAAGGTGATAGGGAAATGAAGAAAGGGGAAGTAGAGAAAGTGAGGAGAAGTGGGCAAGGTGATAGGGAAATGGGAGGAGGGAAAGTAGAGGAAGTGAGGAGAAGTAGACAAGGTGATAGGGGAATGAGGGGAAGTGATGAGAAGTGGGAAAGGTGATGAGGAAATGGAAGGGGGTTTCAGAGGAAGTAAGAGGAAGTGGTCAAGGTGATAGGGAAATGGGGGGGTGGGGTAGTAAAGTGAGAAGAAGTGGGCATGGTGATAAGGAAATTAGGGGAGGGGGAAGTGATCAATGTGACAGGGAAATCGGGTGGGAAGAAGTGGGCAAGGTGATAGGGAAATGGGGGGAGGGAAAGTGGAGAAAGTGAGGAGAAGCGGGCAAGGTGATAGGGAAATGGGGGGAAGTGAGGAGAAGTGGGACAGCTAATGGGGAAATAGGGTGCGGTGGTTAAGAAAGTAAGAGGAAGTGGTCAAGGTGATAGGGAAATGGGGGGGGGTAGACAAAGTGTGGATAAGTGGGGGGTGATAGGGAATGGAAGGAGAGGAAGTAGAGATAGTGAGGAGAAAAGGGCAAGGTGATAGGGAAATGGGGAAAGGGCAAGTAGGGAAAGAAGGAATGAGTGGGCAAGGTGATAGGGAAATAGGGGTGAGGGTGAGGAGAAGTGACGAGGTGATAGCAAAATGGGGGGTAGGGAAAGTGAGAAGAAGTGGGCAATATGATAGGGAAATGGGGTGTAGGGAAAGTGAGGAGAAGTGAGCAAGGTGATAGGGAAATGAAAGGGTATTGAAAGTAAGAAGAAGTGGGAAAGATGATAGAAAAGGGGGGGGGGAGTAGACAAGTGAAAGAAAATGAGGATAAGGTAAGTGAGATTAAATTTGGGAATGGTGAGTATTGGGCGTGAGGATAAATGAGGTGAGGGGAGAAACAGAAGTGAGGGAAAGGATAGGCGAGCAAGTAAAGGATGGGGAAGAAGGGAAATTTATGGAAGGGGATGTGAGGGAAGTGGGGCGATTTGACGTAGGGGAAATAGGCTAAATAAGGGGAAATAAGGGCGCAAGTAGAAGAAATAAGGGAGTTCGAGTCAGAGGAAGTAAGGGGAGGAGAACTAGGTGAGTGAAATGAAATAAGGGGGTCGGCTTTATTTAATTCAAAGAATTGAACTTTTATAAAATTTTTTAGAGTAGCTTCACATTTTTTCAAACTTTTTTTAATTACTTGAAATTTTTAAAAATACCCTAAAATTGAGAAGGGGAAGTAGGGTGAGTGGGGGCGGGAAATCACGGAAGTGTAATTAAAGACATGAATGAGGAAATAAGATGAATGTGGGGAGAGAAAGTAGGAGAAGTAAGGGGGAGGTAAAAAGGGTAAGTGAGAAGAAGGGGAATAGAGAAGTAAGAGGAAATGAGAAGGGTAGGGAAAGTGAGGGTCAATTTGGGAAAAGGGAGTATTGAATGTGAGAAGAACTGAGAGGAAGGAAAGAAAAAGAAGTAAGGGAAGGGGTAGGCGAGGAATTAAAGTATGGGGTAAAAGGGAAGTTAGTGGAAAGAGATGAGAAAGTGAAAGCTAGGGGCAGTAACGAGAGAGGTACTAGCTAAGTGGAAGGAAATAAGTAGGCATAATGTGTTAGGGAAAGTGAGGGCGCAGGATAAGTAAGGGTAATTATGGAACGAAAGTAAGCGGTAATGAGGGGGGTGGAAGTGATTGAGAATTCAGGGTTGCGGGGTATGGCCATTGATGGAAAATGAGTGGAGTGTTACGGGAGTGTGACCAAAGGATTAATTGTGGGAATGGGAAGTGGAGGGTGTGGGGGAGCCAAATCATGGCAGTGCAAATTAAGAAATGAACAGGGAAATAAGACGAATGAGGGGAGAGCAAGTAGGGTAGGTAGGAGAAGTAAGGGGGAGGTCAAAAGGTGAAGTGGGATGAGGGGGACTAGAAAAGTGAGAGGAAATGAGGCGGGTACGAAAATTTGAGGTGAATTAGGGAAGAAAAGGTATTGGATGTGAGGATAAATGAGGGGAGAGAAAGAAAAAGAAGAAAGGAAAAGGATAGGCGAAGAATTAAAGGCTTGGGACAAAGGGAAATTAATGGAAGAAGATGTGAGTGGAAGTGAGGCTACTAAACGTAGGAAACGTAGGATAAATGAGGGGAAATAAGGGGACAAGTAGGGTCAATGAAGAATGGGGAGCTAGGGGAAGTAAGGGGAGTAGAATTAGGTAGGTATAAAGAAATAAGGAGGGAAGGTCTCTTAGGGAAAGTGAGGCTGTAGAGTAAGTGACGGTATATTATGGAAGGAGTAGTGAGCGGTAGTGAGGGGAATGGAAGTAATGAAAGTGATAGGGAATAAAGAAAGAGAAAGAAAAGGAGTAAGGAAAGATGAGGGGAGTATTAAGGGAGTGTGAGCGAAGGATTATTCGTGGAAAGGGGAAGTAAGGTCAGTAGGGGAGGCAAATGATGGAAGTGCTAATGAAGAAATGAATTAGGAAATAAGACGGATTAGGGAAGAGAAAATAGGAAAAGTAAGGAGGAGGTAAAAAGAGGAAGTGAGAAGAGGGGGACTAGAGAATTGAGAGGAAATGAGGAGGGCAGGAAAAGTGGGGGTTAATTTGGAAGAAAGTATTGGATGTGAGGAGAAATGAGGAGAGGGGAAGAAAAAGGAGTAAGGGAGATGTTAGGCGACGAAGTGAAGGATAGGGAAGAAGCAAATAGGAGAAATTATACGTATAAGATATAACGGGAAGTTAGGTAATTTGACGCAGGGGCCACAGGCTGAATAACGGGAAATAAGGGGGCAAGTAGGATCAATTTGGAGGTGGGAGCTAGGGAAAGTGAGGGAAGGAGAATTAGGTAGGTAAAAGGAAATAAGGAGGGAAGGTCTTTCAGGGAAAGTAAGGCCGTAGGGTAAGTGAAGGTAATTATGAGAAGGATGTGAGCGGTTAATTGATGGAGAATAAGAGGAGTGTTCTGGAAGTGTGAGCGAAGGATCATTTGTGGGGAGGGGATGTAGTGGGTGTGGGGTGCCAAATTATGGAAGTGCAAATAAAGAAATAAATCAAGAAATAAGGCGAATGAGGGAAGAGAAAGTGGGGTAGGCAGGGGAAGTGAGGGAGAGCTGAAAAGGTAAATTGTGATGAGGGGGACTAGAAAAGTGAGAGGAAACGAGGGAGGTAGGAAATTCAAGGTAAATTGGGGAAGGGAAGGTATTGGATGTGAGGAGAAATAAGGGGAAGGGAGGAAAAAGTAGTAAGGGGTAGGATAGGCGAGGGAGTAAAGGATGAGGAAGAAGAAAAATTATTGGAAGAGGATATGAAGGAAAGTGAAGCAATTGAACGTAGAAAACGTGGGATCAATGAGGGGGCAAGTAGAAGAAATAAGGGTGTTTGAGTTACAGGAAGTGAGGGAGGAGAACTAGGCAAGTGAAAGAAAATAAGGAGGGCGGGTGTGTCAGGAAAAGTGAGGGCGTATGCTTAGTGAGGGTACATTATGGTAGGGGAAGTGAGGGAAGATGAGGGGAGTCTTAAGGAAGTGTGAGCGAAGGATTGATAGTGGGAACGGGAGGTAGGGTGAGTGGGGGAGGAAAATTGTGGAAGTGTTAATGAAGAAATGAATAAGGAAATGAGATAAATGAGGGAAGAGAAAGTAGGAGAAGTAAGAGGAAGGTAAAGAGGGAAATTGAGGAGACCGGGACAAGAAAAGTGAGAGGAAATGAGGAGGATAGTGTAGGTGAGAGTAAATTTGGAGAGGGGAAGTTTTGGACGTGATGAGTAATAAGGGGGGGGGGAGGAGAAAAAGAAGTAAGGGGAAGGGTAGACGAGGGAGTCAACGATGGGTAAGAAGGGAAATTGATGGAAGGGGATGTGAGGAGAAGTAAGGCGATTAAACGTGGGAATCGTAGAATAAATAAGGCGGCAAGCAGGAGAACTTGAAAAGTGAAAGAAAATAAGGTGGGTGGATGTGTGAGGGAAAGTGAGGGCATCTGGTAAATGAGAGTAAATTATGGAAGGGGAAGTAAGCGGTAGTGAGGGGAATGGAAGTAATGGGAGTGATGGTGAATGCAAAGAGGGGGAATAATAGAAGTAAGGGAAGATGAGGGGAATATTAGGGCTGTGTAAATAAAGGATTGGTTGTGCGGAGGGGAACTATGGTGAGTGGGAGAGTCAAATCATGGAAATGCTAATGAAGAAATAAATGGAGAAATAAGACGAATGAGTTGAGAGAAAGTAGAAGAAGTAAGGGGGAGGTAAAAAGACAAAGCAAGGATAGGGGGACTAAAGAAGTGAGAGAAAGTAAGAATTGGAGAAAAAGTGAGAGTGAATTTGGAAAAAGGAAGTATTGGATGTGAGGAGAAATGAGGGAAGGAGATATGAGGAAATAAGGTGGCAGGAAGGATCAACGAGAAAGTGGGAGCTAGGGGACGTAAGAAGAGGAGAACTAGCATAGTAAAAGCAAATAAGGAAAACAGGTGTAATGAGTGTGATGATTGGAAGTAGGGGACGTGGTTGAAAATACAGGTGGGAAGGGAGTAGAGGAATTGATGGAAAATGAGGGGAGTGTTAAGGGAGTGTGAGTGAAGGATCAGTTATGGGGACGGGAAGCAGAGGGTGTGGGGAAGATAAATCATTGAAGGGCGAATGAAGAAATGAATAAGGTAATAAGACGAATGAGGGAAGAGGAAGTAGAGTAGGAGGAAGAAGTAAGGGAGAGGTAAAAAGGTGAAGTAAAATGAGGGGGACTAGAGAAGTGAGAGAAAATGAGAAGGGCAGGAAGTTTGAGGTAAATTAGGGGATGGCAAGTAAGAAAAGTGTAGAGAAATGAGAATGATTGATGAGGAAGTGAGGGGGAAATGAACGGAAGGGAAGTAGAAGAAGTGAGAAGAGGGATAAAAAGATAGTACGGTTGACTAGGAGAGGACAAATGTGGGCTACGAAAGGAAAGTGGAAAGGGGTTTGTTAGCTGGAAAGTGAGGAGAGCGGGAAGTAGAGGAAGAAATTGAAAAAGGGAAGAGAAGCGAAGGTTGATGTGTTGGAAGGCGAAGTTGGGGGAGTATAAAAAAGAAACTATGAGATGAGGAAGTTTAATTGATTGAATTAACTTCTCAAAAGGCTAAGAAACCCCCTTTTTGTAGGTATTTTCGTTGGATCGTGCTCTAAGTTCTAAAGTTAAAGTTCAGAGTACAAATATGAGGAATCCGAGGCTGAATGAGAGAGCTTACAAATAAAAAAGCTACATCTTACACCAACTCGTGAAATCTTCGAATGAAAATAACAAATTTTCAACCAAAAATCGAGTAATTATATTTTTTGTTAACAAAATTATTTCTCAGCCAGGAAAAAAGGAATTTACAACAAATTAGTTAAATTTTTAACCAATAAGATGAATTTTCAAAGAAAAGTGTAACAGCTGATGTCCAATCTAAAAATATTTTAATCTCAAATAAATTCAATTTTGAAATTTTCTACCAAAAGAGATAAAGTTTCAAACTAAAAAGATGAATTTACAACAAAATAGTTGAATTTTCAATCCAAATATATGAATTTTCAACCAAATAGTTAAATTTTTCACTGAGGAGATGAATTTTTAACCTAATAATTGATTTTTCTACACAAATATTAATAATAAGCCAAGTAGTAGCATTTACTACCAAATAGATTAACCTTAAACTAAAATTGACGAATTTTGTAGACTCTTGAAAATAGAACAATAAAATAAAGAGATTATTTAGAAAAGGAGGAAAGAAGGAAATAGGGAAAATTGCAAAAACCAATATTCAAATAAAAAATATCCAACAGCTTTAGAACACGCTTCAATTTTACCTTTATCTGCAGCATTTCACATTGCAAGAATTTTGCAGAAAATTTCTTTCTAGAGAATGCCAATTGAATCGATATTGAATTTATCGAAAGTGCTTACCCAGCATCAGGTACATAGAGCAGAAAACGAAAGACAATTCGAAGCCCTGCCCCGAATAGATCTTATCACCAGGTACAATGTCGCCGAAGCCTATAGTGGAGAGAGATATGAAACAAAAGTAGGATCCATCGAGAAAATCCCAGTCCTCCCATTCGGAAAAGAGTAAAGCGCCTCCGCATACATACCTGCGATGGGAAAAAGGTCCACCATGATTTTATACACATTTATTATGTTAAGCAGGTTTTCCTATAAAAGTTTACTCAATTCCACAGAAAAGTAAAGTTCATAATAAAGTATAAACTTTGCTGCGAATTTACATTTATTTCAAGGAGAAAATTATTTCCTCTTTAAGGATGTACTAAAGTTGTCTTAAATTCCAAAATTAGTCAAAGTAGACGCCACACGCCTGCATAAAAGATTTTCGCAGCCTATTAGGACAATAATTAAGTGAGTAAATTAAAAAAAATGTTCCTACCCTCAACTAAACTTTCGCTTCCACTCCCTTCTCCAATTTTTTCCCTCTATACTTCCCCTTCTCATCACTTCCCCAGCTAACACTACATTTCCCTTAATTTACTTTTTCAGCCCTCACTTGTGCTTCCCTACTAACTATCACAACCTACTAGCCCTCTCCATACTTCCCTTAAACCCCTTCCTTAATTTTCCATCACTCCCCAACAATTCTCCTTCTCTCATTTTTCTCCCATACTTTCCCTTCACTTCTCGTTCCCTTATTTCCCTCCCGTACTTTCCCTCTGCCAGCTTTCTATATTTCCATATTTTCCCTATCCTTACTTCACCTTACGACGCCCCTCCTAACCCAACCTCTTCCTTCACTACTATATTTTCTTTACGCTCTTCCATCTAGGACACATCTTCCCCAGCCGCAACTTCCTCAAACTACATTCAACCTTCGCTTCCACTCTCATAGGTAGCTTCTTCCTCATCTAGTTGACCTCCCCATCACTTGTCCTTTCCTTATTTCCCTCCCATACTTAACCTTCGCTACTTCCCTATATTCCTCTATTTTTCCTACTCTTACTTTACCCTACAACGCCCCTCCTAATCCAACTTCTTTCTTCACTACTATCTTCTTTCCAGGCTTTTCCATCTAAGACACTTATTTCTCAGCCCTCACTTCCAAAAACTAAATTCAACCTTCGCTTCCACTCTCTTCCCTAACTTCCTCATCTAGTTCACCTCGCAATCACTTTGCCTTCCCTTATTTCCTTCCCATACTTTCCCTCCGCTACCTTCCTATATTTTCCTATGTTTCCTACCCTCACTTTACCTTACGAGGCCACTCATAACCCAAATTGTTCCTTCATGACTATCTTCTCTCCACGCTTTTCCATCTGGGACACTTCTTCCCCAGCCCTCACTCCCCCAACCTGAATTCAACCTTCGCTTTCACTCTCTTCCCTCACTTATATCTTATCTAGTTAACCTCCTCATCACTTCTCCTTCGCTTATTTCCCTCTCATACATTCCCTCTGCTACCCCTCCTTAATTTCTCTATTTTCCCTACCCTTACTCATCCTAAGCCGCCCTTCCTTACCCAACTTCTTCCTCCACATATATCTTCTCTCCACGCTTCCTTCGCTTATTTCCCTCCCATACTCTGCTTCTGCTACCCCCTAAATTTCTCTATTTTTCCTTCCCTTACTTTATCCTAAACCGCCCCTCCTCACCCAACTTTTTTCTTCGCTACTATCTTCTTTCCACGCTTTTCCATCTAAGACACTTTTTCCCCAGCTCTCACTTTCCCAAACTGAATTTAACCTTTGCTTCCACTCTCTTCCCCAACTTCTTTCTCGCTTAGTTAACCTCCACATCACTTCTCCTTTCCTTATTTCCCTCCCATACTTTCCCTCCGCTACTTCCCTATATTTCCCTATTTTCCTCACCCTAAGTTTACCTTACGACACCCCTCCTGACTTGTTCCTTCAGTACTATCTTTTCTCCTCGCTTTTCCACCTAAGACACTTCTTGTTCAGCCCTGACTAGGAGAAGTAAGGTGCGGTGAAAAGGGAAAGTGAGGAGAGGGGGACTAAAGAAGTTAGAGGAAATGAGAAGGGTAGGAAAAGTGAGGGTAAATTTGGGAAAAGGAAGTATTGGATGTAAGGAGGAATGAGGCGAGGGAGAGAAAAGGAGTAAGGGAAAGATAGGCGAGGAAGTAAAGGATACGGAATAAGGAAATAAGGGAAATTAATGGTAGGGGATGTGAGGGGAAGTCGGGCGATTTGACGTAGGGGCCATAGCGTAAACAAGGGGAAGTAAGAGGGCAAGTAGGATCAATGAGGAAGTGGGAGCTAGAGGAAGTAAGGGAAGAAGAATTAGGTAGGTAAAAGGAAATAAGGAGGGAAGGTCTCTTAGGGAAGGTGAGGCCGTATGGTAAGTGAAGGTAATTATGGGAGGGATGTGAGCGGTAATGAGGGGAGTGGATCTGATGGAAGTGATCAGGAATAAGGGGAGGGGGAGTAGGGGAATTGATGAAAAATAATGGGAGTGGTAAGGGAGTGTGAGCGAAGGATTAATTATGGGGAGGGGAAGTAGACGGTGTGGGGGAGCCAAATTATGGAAGTGCAAATAAAGAAATGAATGAGGAAATAAGACGAATGAGGAGAAAGTAGGCTAGGTAGGAGAAGTAAGGAGGAGCTAAAAAGGTGAAGTGTGATGAGGGAGACTAGAGAAACTAAATTCAACCTTCGCTTCCACTCTCTTCCCTAACTTCTTCCTCATCTAGTTCACCATACTCTCACTTCCCCTCCTAACATTCCACTTTCCTTAATTTCCGTTCCCAGCTCTCACTTTCCTTCTCCTACACACACACACAATACCTTACTATCCCTCCCCTCACTTCCACTACTTTTCCTCTCCTCATTTATCTCCTATAATTTTCCTCCACTACTCCTCCCTACATTCCTACTTTCAACAATCAGATTTGATAGGAATCAAATCAATCCTTTCTTTGGCCGTGAATGTAAATATGTGTAGAAAGTGAGGGGTAGTAGGGGAATCAAGAGAGTAGGGTAAATAAGAAAGGTGTAAGAGGTGATCAGGAGCAATGACAGCGAACTTTAGAAAAAAATATTTCAGGTTAAAATTGTTTATTTGATATCAGTTTTTTAGAGTTTTGTGTTTTTCATTCTCTTTAGGTGAAAATTGCAATATTATTTATTTCCAATATTTTAGAACTCATTCGTTCGTCTCTTTTACTTTAATTTTCAACTATTTGGCTGTCTGCAACTGTTTGCCCTTAAATTTTTTTTTAATGTTTGAAATTCTACAATTTTTAGGGAAACATAAAACTCTGAATAGCAATTGTTAAATAAACTATCCTAACATGAAATATTTCTTACAAAGTTCGCCTTCAGTTCAGTTCGAAAATTAATTGCAATTAGCAATGCAAAAATTCGTATAGCTTCAGTCAAGTGCTCTTCTTCCGTACCTTTTTTCAACATGGGGAAGTGAGGAAAGATGGAGTGGGGAAAGTGAGAGGAAATAAGTGAATGAGAAAAGAGGGAAATAAGGGAAGGAAAAGTAGGGGCATTAGAGGTTGAGAAGTGAGGGGACAGAAGGGGACGGGATGTAGGAGAAGTGCGCTGAAATTAGAGGACGGAAAGTAGGAGAAATAGGGAAAAGAAAGTAAGGAAAATGATGGAAAGTAAGGAGAGGAGATATACGGTGAAGAAATTAGAGGAAATAAGTGGAGGAAAATTAAGGGTAATAAGGGAGAGGGAATAAGGGTAAATAAGGACAGGGAAAACAGCCGAAATGATGGAATCAGGGACTAGGGAGAATGAGAAAGAAGTTAGGAGTAACAAGAAGTAATACGGGCAGAAAAAGTAGTAAAAGTGATGGAAAATTAGAAAGGGGAAGTAAAGAAAATGATTATAAATCAGAGTGAGTAGGGGAAGTTGACTGAAAGCTGAAGATGGAAAGTGTTACATGGAAAATCATAGAGAGGGGGAAGTAGTTAAGGAAGAAGTTGAAAAGGGAGCGAAGGATGAAGTGAATGTAAAGGAAAGTAGGGAAGATGTGTAAGTATTTTTGTAGGTCTTACGGTCCTCATTGAAGTATAAGAAATAACAAATGAAATTACTGAAAAGTTCGTTTATCAATCATACTGACGTTTTGGCTATCACTGCGTGTCTTTTTCAAAGAATATAAATAAACTATATAGTAATAACAATAGTTTTTTTACATTTTCGACCAAAAATTGAAAGTAAAAGAAATACAAATACCTGTGATTAGTATCTTGTAAGAAACAAGAGGTTTCATTTTTGGGTCAAAAACATGTCAATAGTTAATGGTCAAATTTTTATAAATAATTCTAACGTGTGACTCCAATTGAAAAGCATTTGTATAACATCGTATCGTAGAAAAAAATTTTTTAAAAATTGAAGAGGCTTCTTCAGAAAGAGACTATATCTCAACTGAAAAAAACAAAATTTTCATAATCTTTTAGGACAAACGACGAACATATGACAAAGTAGAGAAGAGAAATACATTGAGGCTGTACATTCAAAGCAACTGGATTTTAAATTGTTTTATGATTATTTTATAATACTTTGATATATTTTGTTGACGTTCATAATTTCTGTTTGTAAGTCAATCGAAATATTATATTTGTTTATAAAATTTTCTATTGTTCGTCTTTTATAAGTACTTTTTTCTCTAGCAAGAATTTTAATATTCTTGAAATGAAACTCAAAGTAATGGCTTAAGTTCGAACAATGTTGTGATGGATCTGTATTAAAATTTTCAAGTCTACAATCTCTGTTATGTTTCGAAACTCTAGTTTTCAATCTCTCACCTGTTGCACCAATATAAACTTTTTCACAACAATTACATTCACTGAGATATACAATTTTAGACAAATTTTTTGCATATTACCAATAGCTTTCTGATTAGGAAAAAAAATGTTGAAGAGAGTTTTGATTACTGAGATAAACATTCTTGTGAGATTTTTTTATGATCTTCTTAATCTTTCAGAGAGTCCTTCAACATAGAGTAAAGTGACCTTTAGATCCGATTTTTTTACGTTTCAATCCAGTGATTTTTCTTATTAGAACCATTCTAGATGTCATGAATTCGTTCTCGAACAATACTATTTATTAAAGGAAGAGGACAATTATTTTGAACTAATGTGATTTTAATTTGATTCAAATTTTCTTTTCTGAATTATTTATCACTTAATTAATTGCAACTGTCAATTAAACATTTTATAATGCCTAACTTTTTACAATACGAACGATGGGAATTGACATTAAGATATCTACCGGACCATGAAGCTTTTTTAAACCAATTGGTAATTACCTCACCTTCAGATGTTTTTATAATTCGTAAATCAAGGTAATAAATTGAATTAGGTTCAATTCAAAATGTAAACTGTATTTAATTTTTCATGCTGTTGAAAGTATTTTCGGAATCATAAATTTTTCCTATAGGACCAATAGCTAATATATCATCCACGTATCGTTTATATAAAATAGATCGGAAATTTAATTTTTTTAAAGCTCTTGTTTCCGCATCTTCTGAAACCAAATTTGCAACTAGGAGACAATGGTGAACCCATGGAACAAACATTTAATTGTTTATGATATTGACAATAAAAAGAAAAAACCATGTTATTAAAAACAGTTCTAGTAGCGATTGAAAATTAATTTTCTGTTATTTTTGTTAGATTATGATTGAGTATTAGTTTTTGTTCAATGCAATCTAATGCAAGATCTAATGGAATGTTATCAAACATTGAAACAACGTTGAATGAAACCGAAGAATGTGTTTTAGGTGCCTCAATGGTATTTATAGTGTTTTTTAAAATGTTTTTTAGTGTTTTTTTAAAATAATGTTGTTAAAACAACATTAGTTTTAATCTTTTTATACAAAATATCATTGTCAAGCATGTTTTTCACAGTTGCATTTTAATTATCTCTGTTAGCTGCTACCGTTATGTTACCTTTGTCTGCATTTACAAAAACTTAACCTTCATTGACCTTTTGAAAATTTTCAACAAGTTTCAAAGAATTTTAAAACTTTTTGATGTTATTAATTCAATTATGGTTTGAGATCAATTGAGTAACTTTTTTCTGATACTTAGTTTCTGATCTTCATGTTCTACACTTTTAAAAAAAATTTCTATACTGGTAACCATGTTATTGATGGGTAACTTATTGACATGAAAGGAATACCAAATTTGTCACCCAGTGCTTAGGATTCAGCTACCTCATCCAGAATTTCGAGATTTGAGATATTTTTGAAACATTTTTAAAAATTAAATTCTCTATATTGGTTTTGGTGATCTACAAACCTGTTTTGAAATTAATGAAACTTGTGAATACATTCTTGTTTTTTTCTATACCATAGATTATTATTCGAACCTAATTCTTGTGAATCAAGAAACCTAATCAATATTAAAATATTAAAATTCTTGCTGGAGAAAGAAATACTTATAAAAGACGAATAACAGAATCCATTTTTACAAACAAATATCATAATATTTCGATTAACTTACAGACAGAAATTATGAATGTCAAAGAATATATCGAAGTATTATAAAATAATCATAAACCAATTCCCTAAAAATAGTAGAATTGTTAACATGAAAAAATTATTTTTAAGAACAAACAGTTGTAGTTAGAACCAAATAGGTGAAATTAAAAGCAAAAGGGTCGAACGAATGAGTCCTAAAACATTAGAATTAGATAATATTGCAATTTTCACTCAAAGAGAATGAAAAACACAAAACACTAAAAAGATATTAAATAGACAATTGAAACCTGAAATATTTTTTTCTATGGTTTGTTTTTAGTTTTATTCGAAAATTAGCTGCAAGACCCAATGGAAATATTTTCCTTGATTTTAGATATCTATTTTTAACAATGCTCTTTTTTGATCCTGAGGTAACATTAGTATATCCTTAAAGGGCGCACCAAATGTTCAGAGTAGGTGTTTTAGTCAAAATATCTAATAATAATTTTATTGTATAATTTCGAACCTGCAGATCAATAATTGAAAAGAAAATTATCATTAAAATAGACGCTTTTCACTAAAATAATTGCTAAACTTTCAATTGTTACATGTATTTTACAAAGAAAAATTCGTCGATTGAAATGTTGTCCTTCTGAAAAACTTTTCATGAGACTTGGCTAGATGTCTTATCTTTTGTAGATCAGACCCACTCAAACAAAATTTTTATATCCATGAACATGAAAAATTTACGATTTTTTTATGCAAGATATTTGCGGGTTGTTTTAGCAACCCCTAAGCCACAGGATATTTTTTTTTAACTATTGGTGTCGGAACTGAATTCACAGTAAATGTTTAAGACATCGCGTACAGAAAAGGTAATAAAATTCATTTTAGTGGTTCTTTTATCACTTCTCAAATAGACAAACAAGAAAATTTAAATTCTCAACAAACAACAAAATACGAAATGTTTTTTATCAAACCACTGAAATGAGAAAACACTTCAAAACAAGTGCATGAAGGATCAAACAATTTCTGCTAATTCTTACTTTAATAGTTTAAAACAAAATATCTGGTAGTTTTGGTTTCAAGAAAATTACGATTTACTTGCTTTGATGTTTAGGGGATGTAAAAACAACTCTCAAACATCTTATATACGCAAAATTGAAAGTTTGGAAATTGATAGAGTATAGCGCGTACATTTTTCTGATAATATTCTTTTAAATTATTGATCTGCAGGTTTAATTTAGTTTAAATGTAAAAGATTGTACTATTTTTTATATTTATAAAAATGAAACTTACCCCACCATAATGGCGAAGCAGATAGTTAGAGGAACAGTTACACTTTGAGGATCATACATGCTCTCAGTATCATCATCATCATCATCCTCACCATCATCTCCTTCTTCATCAACGTCTCCTGTATTGGAACTATTTTCCTGGTCCAAACTTGAAGTGTCCATTTCACCCCCATGGACATTAACCATCTAAATTGCCAAGAATGTATTCCATTCGGTTAAAAATTTTATTCGTGTTCTTTGTATACAGAGCCTAAAGTTATTAATATTTCCGACTATATATCATCCTTAATATAGAATCTCTAAACGATATTTTCGAATTCGATTGTATACAATATGAATGAATGATGAAAGATAAAAAGTTGATGAGTAAAGAGAAGAGTATAGCGTCATGGTGTGTTACCGTTACTGTGTTAAATGGAGACAGAGTTTGTAAAACTCGTGTACGTTTCGGTTCTACTTTACCTATAGGATTAAAAACTTCATTTCCTTATAGTGACATATTCGAACAATTATTTTTTTCTGTTTTAATATAAGTGTGTCAGAGATCTGTGTATGTCTACAAATCAAACATTTTATAATTTGAAAAGATTTTCGAATTAGGCATTTTTACGCTCTTAAGGGACACTCGTATTGAAAAAAATACCAATACTTTAAGGAATTGATTTTTATAATTTGAAGGGATTTCAAAGAAGTTTAAAGACTACAATGTATTTTTTTTAATCCAAGGAATTTTCAATATCTTTAAACGATTGCAAGGATTTTCGAAAGATTTTAAAGAACTTGAAATATTTTGAGGTATAATAAAATATTTTGAAGAGTTTTTCATTCATTTCACTAATCTCATAGGATTTCAGAGGATTTGAAACATTTCAATTAATTTTAAAAGATTTTAAATCGATATATATTGTAGAAAAATATTTGAAAAAATTTCAGAAGATTCCAAGGAATTTGTTATCTATTGTAATAATTTGGAGGAATTTTAAAGGATTGGGCATATTTTAGAGTATCTTTAAAGGTCACAAGGTATTTTCAAAAGCTTTAAAAAGTTTTGAGTGATATTAAAATATCTAAAATAAATTTTTAGAAAATTTTAAAAGATTGCAAGGAATTTTCAAGAGTTCTAAAAATTATAAAGTGATTTTAAAAAGCTTGAAATATTTTTAAGAATTTTGCAGGTGCTTGTTTCAACAATTTCAAGGGATTTTAAAGGATCAGGAAGAATCTAAGACATCTTCAAGATATTTAAATAATTTTGATGAATTTCGAAAAAATTTGAAGGATTTGGAATATTTTAGGGTATTTTAACAGATTCCAAGGAATTTTTTTTATTTAAATAACTTGAAGAAATTTTAAAGGATTGGTCATATTGTTGTATATTTTAAAATAATCCAAGGTGTTTTGAAGAGATGTCAATGATTTCAAAAAATTTTTAAAGTTTTTGAAAAGCCTAAAATATTTCAGGGAATTTTTAAGTATTTCAAGGAATTTTGTATTCATTTCAATTATTTGAACACATTTTCAAAGATTAGGAATATTTTTGGGAATTTCAAAAGAATTCAGGGTATTTTCGAGAGATTTCAACAATTTTAAGGAATTTCAAAAAAATTAGAGGATTTGAAAACTTTTTGAGTATTTTAGAAGATTCCAAGGCATTTTCGAAAGCTTAAAAAGTTTTAGCTTTCAAGCAATTTGAAAATATTTCAAATAAATATTTGAGGAATTTATTTATTCATCTTCCGTATTGTCTATTGACAATTATAGAAATATTTTAAAAGAATTTGAAAAATAATTTGAAACTTTCTCAGACATCATCAGGAAATTATTTTGTTCTCTTAAAACCTTTTGAGAATCTTAAGAAGCTTCTAAAATTTCTGTCCGAAATCTTCAGAAATCTACCATTTCTTTTAGATTTATTCAAATCTTGCCAAATTCAAAATTATTTTTTTATCTTTCCAAAAATTCCAAATACCTTTTAAACTTACTCGAATTATTTCTAAAATTTTGTGATCTCAAATTAAAAAATTTTGGTTCAAAATTTTTTATAGTATGTTTTGTAATTTTAGAATATAATTTCAAATGTTTTAGAATATCTTTTATCTTTCTTTTGAAATTAATTTCATAAACTAAGACATCATTTGAAATGTTCCCATAGATGTTGAGAAAATTTTTTTATTCTCTTGAAACCTTTCAAAATTCTTTAAATCCTTCTGATTTTTTTTTTTTAATCTTCAAAGATCCACATTTTGTTTAATATTTTTTGGAAACTTTTTGATTTTTGAATGAGATTTTAATCTTTTCAAAACTTCTAAACCTTCCAATTAACTTTTAAAATAATTCGATTTTTTTTTGAATAAAAAAAATTCTGCATAAACTTCTAAATCTTTTAAACATCTCTAAAAATTATTCGTATATTTCCTAAAAAATTGTTAATGTTCTACATAGTTAAAAAAACTGGCCATAAAATGTTCCGTATTATTTTATGACAATTAAATAAATGTTTTATAAGAATTTGAAATGTTTTTAAATATTCTCCTGAAATTAAATAGTCAAAATGAAAAGCCATTACAAATTTTCCCAGAAATCTTACGAAAATTTTGTTATTCTCTTAAAACTAGTCAAAATTCTGAAGAACCTTATAAACTTTTAGTTCGAAATCTTCCTGAATCAGCTATTTGTTTCTATTTTTTTTTAAATCTTTTCAAGTTTGCAATCATTTATAAATCTTTCTAAAACTTCTAAATATCTGTTAAACTTCCTCGAATTATTTCCAAACATTTTTGATATTGTAACATTTTTAATTTTTGCTTCAAAATTTTCCACATTTTTTTCCGAAATTTTGGGAAATCATTTAAAATGTTTTAAAATATTTTTCAACTTTCTCTCAGAATTCATTTTTCAAAATAAAAAAACATAAAAAAATGTTTCCATGAATCTTGAACAATTTTTTATTCTTTTGTAATCTTTCAAAGTTCCTAAAACACTTCTGAATTTTGTTTCGATATCTTCAAAGATCCACATTTTTCAAAATTTTAAACTTTCTAAATATCTTTTAAAATAATTTAAATTTCTCCTAAAATGAAAAAAAATGTTCACAAACTTCTAAGCCTTCTAAATATCTTTAAAAATTATTCTCATTTTTACTAAACATTTTTAAAGTTCTGTATAATTAAAAAAAATGCCATGAAATTGTCCGGATTATTTTTTGACAAACCTTTTAAAAATGTTTGAAGCGTTTTTAACTGTTTTATTTGAATTCACTTTTCAAAATGAAAAGCTTCTAAACTTTTTGTTCGAAATCTTCAGAAATCTATATTTTGTTTTAGAGTTTTGAAAATATTTCCGAATTTGAAATTATTTTTTATTCTTTTTAAAACTTCTAAATATTTCTTACACCTAATCGTTAAAATCTTCTACATGCTTTTTCGAAATTTAAGGTAATCATTGAAAATTTTTTGAAATACTTTTCAATTTTCTCTTAAAATTAATTTTCATAATAAAAAATCATTTGAAATTTTTCCAGGAAGCTTCACAATTTTTTTTGACTGTGTTGAAGCCCTCAAAAATTCTTAAAAAAGTTTTCTTCAAAATTTAAAAAAATGTACATTTTGTTTACAATTTTTTAAAGATTTAAATCATTTTCGATTTTTTTCAAAACTTCAAAATCTTCAAAAATGTAAATTATTCCTTTAAAATAAAACCTTAATCATTTTAAGGTCTCCAGGAATCTTATTGTCGATGGCAATAATTTTTTTTACCGGTACCGGTAGTACATTAAAATATTCTGCATTTTTGTTTATAATTTAATTTTTCTGAAATCTTCAAAAGTGTGGAAAAGTTTACAAATAGTGCAGTAGCAAAATTTTAAGATCAGAATTATTTTCCATGATTAAAAAATCATTTAAAATTAAAATTTTATCTTTTGTCAATAATGTTTTGAAAAAATTCATTGTATCATGTGACTACAATCATTTTATAAAATGATAAACATTGAATTTTGTCTCGTTTTCATGATTAATAAAAAATTTCACATTTTCAAAAATTTTAATTCGATTTCAAGATCCAATTTGTCTTCCCGGTCAATTTCCGGCTATTTTCCAGTTGTGTCAATCAGTAATTTAAATAATAATAATAATATTTTAGGCTCTGTATGTATAATAATTTAATTAAATCTTAAAAATTAATTCATTCCGATTATGATTGCATCACTTACTTGCCAGTGGTTTCTTCTGGCTACCTGTTCTCGAGGAGGCGGAGGAGCAGATCCTCGAGGTCTTCTGCGACATCTAAGGAGAAATGAAAATTTATGAGAATTTCAGTCCAACTCTTTGCAGGTGCCACTTAAAGCACAAATTAAGAAATTAAGGTATATTAAGACACTGGAATATACATTATCTCAAGAAATGTGGCTTTTAGAAAATTATAATTCTCAGAATGCTTTTTGCTCTTTATTTACTAAAATAACTCTTCTAAAATAATTCAATAAAAAAAAAGAGTTTTTGGCTCCATGCCCAGAAGTTGGCCGGGAATTTATCAGATGGGAACATATGAACTCCTATCTAATACAACGCTGCTGAAGACTGGTGACCTTCTCAGCATAAAACATCAACC
>JAABKJ010005217.1:0-23330 GCA_011634705.1 Andricus grossulariae
TCCAGCAGGTCGTCCCTGAGTCGATCCGTCCACTTAAAAGTAACGAGATTCTGCTGGTCAATCACATTGACTCCATCCATATATATATATATTCGGTTTCGAAATATATACATTATATGTTCGGTTTCGATTTGGTTCCTTTAGAATAGAACCACCGGAACCAGAACCACCGGACGCGTCTTTAGATGACGGCGCAACAACTGCGCCAACAACCCTAGCTGTTCGTGGGAACAACAATAATAACATCAAACATAGGTGCAGTAAGTGCGGTTTGAAACAATCGAGCGCGCAGGGCTTCTGGCAATGGGTCGGACAACAATGCCGACTATCCTAGAGTTGGAGGAGCCAATCAAGACAGAGTCTTTGCGATGGACCGGCATAATCTTAATACTTTTGAGTGGACGAATCGACTCAGGTACGACCTTCTAGAGTGCTACGATACAAGACTGCATGCACTGGCTGAACTGGATGACGAGCTTCGTGGAGATTCTTCCAAACAGTCCGATCTCTGGACTATCAATTATAGTATTTACAATGCAGCGAAAACTTTGGCGGATGCAAACCGTAAAACAAAACAAACAACTGATCATAACACCAAAAGACAAATGAATTAACTCAGCACAAAGATAAGCTGGGCAAGACAGTATGCGTCACGCATTCAGTGTGTAATTGACTACATAACATCTGGCAGGAAATTCACTTCCAGGGATTAACACTTTTCGCGCGAAGCGCAAATCCGTCATCACGCACTCAACAATTCAAAGCTGCTGACCATCAGGCAGCATATTGTTGACAGAATACGGACTAGAGGTCTAGAGCGGAGGGAGAGGAGAGTCTGAGAAAATAAACAGTTTTTCTCTGATCCATCTCGACTCTTCCAAGACCTTTCAGTTACGGTCGACCACCTGCCCAAACCAGAGGTGGTCGAGGCATTTTGGAGAGAAGTCTACGTAATCCAGCATCCACTGAATGAAGACACATTGAACATAAATAGCTTCAAGGAGCTCTGCAGTGCCCTCATAACGTCTGAGGAGGAATACTTACCTATCACTACCGAGAAGGTGAAAAAAGTATTAAAAGGCATAAAAACTTATTCCGCTCCAGGACCAGATCGTATTAGGATCTTCTGGTGGATGAAATTTCTTTCAAACCACGAGCATCTGGACCGCATTTTCACCTCGTATCGAAAGTCGGAAGAGCCTATTCAGCCAGATTTACTATCTCATCTGGAAAATATCGTGTTGATAACTAACAACACTCGGAAGATTGGAATGGATTTTGGGTTGGAAAAATGCGCCAATATTAATTTGAAGCGAGCAAAACTGAATAGCATCCCCGAAGACCCTGACCTCGTCGACAGAAGCGTTATACGACACCTTGGCGCTGTAAAGACCTATACCTACCTGGGCGTGCCACAGAGCCGCAGTCAGAACGTGATATCTATAAAGGATACTCTCAGATGCAGATACAAACGTCTTATCCGACAGATTTGGTCTTCCGAATTGTCGGCCAGGAACAAAGTATCTGTAGCGAACATGCTTGCCATTCCGGTAGTCTTCTGTTCCTTGACTTCACATCTCACGCCGTCACGATGGTCGCAGAATACTGAATCTCGAATGTTTTCACAACAGGATCATTCTGGGTATAGCACATATAGTGTTGAAATATTTGGCCTTGACTTCAATAGCATGGGTGAGCAAAATGCATCAAACATTATCTATCTCGAAGACTCACTCCTGAAGGCACGGATCAAGAAAGCACGGGATAAAAACTTCCGCGAACAGCTCCTCGACAAGAGGATACACGGCATCTTCCACATAAATGTGAAAGACCAGTCGATGACGTATGAGCTAAGTTTTGCTTTCCTCAAATCACACGGATTGAAGTCGGGTACGGAGGGTTTCATTTTAGCGTGTCAAGACGGTTTCATTTCAACTTTAGCATAACATCGCCACATTTTGATCCACATTTCATCTAGTTGTCGAACTCATACGGGAGCGACGTACATCCAAATGCACAACGCGGCACTAAGTGTGCATTATTACCATCTCTGTCTCTCTTACGGCATTAGCCCTGACACCGTCCCGCAAAACGTTCCTAGGGAAATAGAATCAATTGTTGAAAATGAGAAGTGCCGCATATACTGGTACTTCATAATCTCGTCAACTGCTTCTGTCACGTACTCGATGCCTAACATAGTTCTCCTTGACTTCGAGAAACGAACCATGTTCGTTCTCGAGTGTTTGGCACCAGCCAACAAGAATATCACAATCAAGGAGAACGAAGAGAGAAGTATAAAGACCTTATAAGAGAATTGCGACTCTTATACCCGGAATATTCTGTTAAGATAGTCGTCCTGATCATCGGTGCTCTTGAGGGTGCTGAGCTTTTAATGGTTAATAGCCTAAAAAGCATTCCTGCATGTCAACGAAATGCTAAGACATTTGCGGGGAAAATATAGAAGGCGGTCGTCCTTGGGTAGCTATGTATCCTAAGGGTGCACTCAACTTTTACCGGATCGTCGTATAAAGTCCATCGCAAACTTTAGCCACTTATTTCACGGTGGAGAGACGTGGTTACAGCTGAAACGTTACCGGGATTCACCGGGAGCTGGTGCAATTTTGTAGAATTACACCCGCATATATATGTATGTATGTATGTATTTCATAACGGAGAATCTGAATCTGAGATCAAAAACTGGGGGGGGGGGGCTAAATTGTTTTAAAGTCGCTTTTCCCCCTCGAAAATAAAAAGTTTTTATTACCGATGTTTTTCAATAGGATGCGTTTTTTTTTAGATATTTCGATGTCTCAAGTTAAAAAAACACCCTGTACATATAAAGTCAACTTCTTTTTATTCTACAGTTCGCTTATTCTACAGTTCACCTATTCTACATCCCCTATACACGCTTATTCTAATTTGCGCAGCTTCGTCATCTCCCACCACGGTCCCTGTACGGGATGTACAGTCACGCCCACATCAGTGGGCGACCATTAAAAAAATGAGGCCCGAAGAGCGGGAAGCCTTGAATTAAGTAATTTGACATGCCGTCATGGGAATGCGAACAACTTTTTTGAGAAAATACTCGAAACGAAAGTCATAAATGTACAAATAGTAATATTTCTCAAGTGTAGAATGGATTTTCTCAGCCATATTCCATTTTTTTGTCGATTCACGACCTTTCAGTGTCACGAAATACAAGCAACATTCCGAAATTTGGGGTTAGATTGCCACTAACCACAAATTTCGGACAGTTGATTGTATTTCGTGACACTGACAGGGCGTCAATCGACAAAAGAATGAGACATGACTGGGAAAATAAATTTTAAACTTGAGAAATATTACTAGTCAGACAGGCTGACATTTTCACCTATCCTAAAATTCTACACTTGAAAATTAGCTCCAATAACACTTGATAAAAAACTGAACAAAAAAAATCACTTAAGATCACTTGAACAAAAGGTTTGACATAACGCGCAAATTAAGTCAACGCTAACGGAGCGCGACTTTTTAGACTGCACATATACCGAAAAACATTACTATTGATAGTACATATTTAGTGATTTCAAATCGACCGCGGTTTTCGGCACACGTGCATTTTACAAAGTTGCTTAAAGGGGGCGCAGCGATACAAGGCCTGGCAGCCAATAAAAGTCGCTTGACTAAAAGAACCTCCCTCTCGCGGAAGAGGTGGGGGCCCCTTCAGCCCTAGAATAACCGAACGTGTACGTTTTAAGGCCAGTAGAATAAAAGGAAGTTGACTGTATATACTTAAATACACATTAATTATTAACTACCTATCTGTTCTTTATCTAGAGGATCTGGGACCCTAATTGAGTAATTTTCCTCTCCTTAAACAATTAGATGGTAGAAAATCATAAAATCATCGCCAAAAAATGTATTTCGAACGTCTGCAGCACCATCTTTCAATTGGGCAAAACGTCTGGCAAGTGGATTTTCTAGTGTTTTTGAGCAAAAATAATTGGTCTTTAAACATACAGACGATGGGGAATCATAACCTACCCCTCAAAAACTGGGCGAACTACTGTAGAGCCATCTTGAAATCGGACAAAATGTCTAGCAACTGTAGTTTCAAGTTTTTTCAGTAAAAGTAATTGGTCCTCCAACAGTTAGATTGCTGAAAATCATACACCCATCTCCAAAAAATTTACAATTTAGGCTCTTCATAATCTATATGGACCCTCGCAAAAGATTTTCTTTCCGGGGAGATGAGATGAAGTTCTCTTGGTAGAAACCCTGTTTTTGGCTTCGACCTAAAGCACTGTAAGCATATTGCGAATGTGCCACCGTAAGAAGCGTCTGATTTTCGGAAAATAATAGTATTCCATAATTTTTGTTCGAGTTCGTTTGATTCCCGTGGGATTCTGGCAATCGTGGAAACTATTCGCAACGCTTTTACGCATACTCTTAGGAACTATCCAGGTGATAAAACCCACGTACAAATACACGTCGTATTACACGTGACAGTTCTACATAGAATTCCACGCGTAATTCGAGTGGTGAATTGAAACAATATACGTGAAATTTCAACGTGGGATATGAAGTGGAATTCCACATTAGTTCCATATGGAGTGTTAAACATAATTTTCAATTGCAAATATCTCGTAAACCATACGAGATTAGCAAACATGGATGGCAATTTTCAATCTTCAGTACCCCGTATACTGTATTACTAGATCTGATTCCTTAAATCTAGAGGTGGTTTCACTTGGAATTCTACGTAGAGTTCCATGTTTAAAATCACGTGGAATTCAACGTAGTTTCCTTAATCAACTTGGAAATCCTCGTGGAATGCCTGGTGGATTTACACGCGAATTGTTTCAATTGAACGCCCAAATTTCACGTGGAATTTCATGCTTCACCCCACGTGGAATTCCTTCAAACACGTGGAGTCCTACGTGGTTTTCCACGGGCAAATCCATGTGAAAAACTAACTTCTAAGAAAGAAATATCTTTCTCAGGTCGAGCGAAATTTTGTCTACATAGGCGATTTAAGAGAAATATGTTTTTAGTGCGTAAAAAGTAAAAATTCTCCTGTCATTATTTTTTCTTTGATCATACTAGTTTATTGCCTTTAAATTTTTTATATTGCAAATTAATATTTTAAACCAAAAATCGAGAAAAATTGAAAATTTTTTATCAAAATTATATCAATTATTTTCTTCATTGTTTTTTTTTTCAGTTTAGGTGAAATATTAACAAAAAGGCAAAACATGAAGTCGCTAGGAGTTACGATTATTTAGAAAATCATTTTTTTGCAACTCCCACCTCAAAAGTTGACCTTCTCATGCTTCTAAATGGTGCCTGAAGGACCTTATTTGAGCAGACTGTGTGCGAAACAATTTTCTCGCATGCGTAGTTTGAATATGGCTTACTTTAGACACTGTTGAAAAAGCTGCGCATGCGCACTATCGAAATGAGGTACTTCAGACACTGGCATAGGTAACTTTCAACACTGGTGTTGGTATCTTTTTGAAATAAATTTAGATTTAACTTGAACAAATCTTTTAATGATTGAAGTTTTGTTTTTAAGGTTTCGTAGCCTTTTTCGTCCGTCGTAATAAAGAGCATACGCGCCAACATTTGGCACAGCAAAAGGGCATAAGCCCCAAAAAGTTTTTTTTTTCATAAAATTTTTTTTTACATAACTTTTTTCAACAAAATTTGTTCGAACAATTTTTTTTTTAAAAATTGGTTTCAAAACTTTTTTTTCACTAATTTTTTGTTAACATTTTTTTTTCAAACATTTTATTTCAATACAAAAAATTTGTGTCAGAAATTTTGTTTCAAATTTTTTCTTCAAAAAATTGTTTACTTAATTTAAAAATCTTTTCTTTTAAGATTAGTATTTTTCGTAAATTCCTCCTAACACAACTTTTTCGGACGGGCGTTGAAAAAAATAGCGTGTGATACAAATGCGCATAGGAGATTGCTAACATCATTGCATCATTCGCCTGCGGCTTATGCTGTCAATTTCACACTCGCACACAATCACCTATTTTGCGCACTTGTATCACAAATAACTATTTTAATTCCGAAACTTTACTATGCGCGAATAGACAGCCTTATATTACTTGTTGAAACAATCGAAGAAAATTATTTTCAAAGATTTTTAAAGATGTTTCGAACCATAGTAGGCCCCCCAAACTGCAATGTATTTCACCGTGCCAAAGTTTCAGGCAGATAGTTAAAAACTTCTCCTTGAGGCCCTATATTCGCCACACACACAAACGAACTTTATTTCACTGATGTCTCCAGCCAGGCCGCATATAATCTCATTATTTTCAACAACTGTCAAAAAAGTGATCAAACACTAAAAATAATTAATAAATATATTTTTTGATGTCGTGGAAAGCAGTACGTGCATTTTGTAAAACCCGCAATATCAATTCTGCTGAATATGTACGTTAGTTTAACAAAATCTTCTAGCAAAATTGAGACAAAATTATCAAAAATACTACTGACGTTATCATAGCCCTACATATTTTTCTCAATTCTCTACAAAATTGATATTGTGGGTTTTAAAACATCCTTCTTCTGCATAGGTTTATAACCTATGTGGCCATTTAATAAAATAATGAGGTTGTGTGCGGCCTTACTTGGCACGTGGATGCCACAAAGTTTGTTTGTGGCAAATGTAACGCCTCAGCAACATGGCTTTGAAGTATTTGCCCAAAACTTTGTCCCGGTAAAATATATTCCAACTTGGTAGCCCTGAACTATAGTCTTAAATAATCATGCATTTAACTATTAATCTGAATAATAAAAATGATATTATAGGAATGGATTGACGTAAATATAGTCTCTCGGCTGGATACGCATAAAGGGACAAAGGAATAAAAAAGATAAACATGAATAGACTAGGGATTACTAATATAGAATGTACTTACACCATACGCTTAGAGATTGCGTATCAAGCGTAAATCGTAAAAACCGTAGGGTAAGTTAAGTCTCGAAACACGCGTAAAAGCAAGGCTGCCAACATTTCCGCAATTCGGAATCGTCGGTCAAGTAGTGTTGCCTCGCGACGCGTGATTACGCCTGTCATTGGCAGGATCCACACTAATTGTGATTCTCCTATCTTTGAAAGTTTATTTTAGAAAAACAGTTATTCGTATCAGAACTGGAAGAATTCTTCAATACAAAGTTTAATTGCGTGTGAGGTGAGTACTAAGTAACCACACATTTTGTGAAAATCACTATACCTACCTTGAAAACATATTGAGGTTATGTTTATAGTTTTGTTTTTGAGTTTATTTTTTTATATATTTTGAATTAAAACTGGGAGGTTCACTTATTGAAAATAACTTAATTTCTTTGTAATAGCTTCCAAAATCGCCCGAAATGAGTAGCACTGTTGTTTTTTTTTTCTGGTTACCTACGTTTCAAAATTAAAACTGAATTTTTCTATTGTTTAAAATAGAAAAAAATTTCTCTTATCAAGCGAACCTTCTTCTTTTAATTAAAAGTATACAACAAATAAACCTAAAAATAAAACTATAAACATAACCTTAATATGTTTTCAAAGTGGGAATAATAATGATTTTTACAAAATGTGTGGTTACTTAGTACTTACCTCTCATATAACTGAACTTAACCTACGCTTTTTATGATTTATACTTATTTCACCCTCTCTAAGCGTACGGTGTAAGTACATTCATAGACTGAGTTACATAAAAGGGAATTCAAAAAATAGGTCGACTATATTTAATCCGAAAGATATGCATAGAAAAACAGATAGGCGTGAATAAACAGTGTTAAACTGGAATAAAAAGACAGCACGGCTAGCTTGAACCAATTTTGACTAAAAAGTGCTTGCCTATCCCATTGTTTTTCTGAATATGTTTTGGAAATGCTTCCCGAGTATTTTAATCCATAAATGAAAAAACACCGTTAGGCCTCTTTTGAAGTAATCTTGCTTTTCAATTATTTTGGGGTAATAAGTATATTTATTACGCCTTGAAATAACCTATTTTTATATTTATGTGGTGTTCGATCATTTATCCTACTTCCGGTCTGGGAGCCCTAACCCTCGTAGTCATGCAATTTTGATGGGTTGTATGAATAACTTGAAATGACTCGTTTTCTTTTTGACACGAATAAAATTGAGAGGTTTTATTCAAAACAATTAAAGATTGATTCAAACCATAAGTCTATACTTCTTATAAACTACCGCCTATCTTCACGGTAGTGGAAGAGATGGTGGACTAAGAAATTTAATGTATTATTTTTCTACAACTCGATTTAGTTCTCGATTTAGTTTCGAAAAATGCGAGTCTTCTCAAATTTTTGATTTACTTAAAATGAGGAGTAAGCCAACAAAATATGATAAATCCATTTTTGAGACAAATAATTTATGCATGATTTTAGAATTTTCAGGACTGAAAGAATATGTTTATTGACCCTTGTTTCACAAAAAATTCTATTCCATTAAAATTCCCATATTTTGTACTAAAGTGTTAAATATTCTATACGAAATGTATAAATCCAAGCTAATAGGTTCAATAATTCGATAATATTGGATAATTTAAAACTTGTTTTATTTATTATTTGATAAGATCATGTAAAAACAGGATTTTTTTCAAATTTTTAGTATGTCAGTTATTTCACAGTTTTTGTTATAAAATATTTCTTTTAGTTATTTAAAAAAAATTTTATATATTTTTTAAAATTCAATTAATTACTTATGAATAAAAAAGTCGATGGTTCTTTATACAATGATTATCTCTAGTTTTTTATCCGTAATAGGTGATGATTTTTTTCTGTAAATTATTAATTTCTTACTCCTTAACAATTTTGTAAAACAATACACTACTTCACTAGAATTTCAAATTAAAGCGCGTCATTTAAATTCCCAATGGCAGCCACGAAAAGCAGTTCTGACCCCTAATTAGTCGTTCTTTTGTCCATTTCGATAGACGATCGGAGCAGAAGACGCGACAACACTTGAGTACAGTCATGCCAGTCAGATTTCTATACCCTACAGGTATAAAATGATTAGAAAATCTCTAAAGAAGCTCAGTTTCAGTCATTTTTATGACATTTCCATCTAAAGCTACTCAGAAAGTAGTTTTTAAAGAACCAGGTGTGGTTTTATGATGCCTACAAACCATATTTCACCCGAATACTCGCCGGCTGAGAGGTCCTTTGTTCGTAACCAGGCAAATATTACAAATTTAAGATATATATATTCAACTTAGCGATTTAAAAATATGATATTTGGAATCTACAAGTTTTTGCGATTCCAGTTTTCAATTTTGAAATAAGGGTCTTGAAAATTACAAAATCAGAATCTACGAATCTTTGCGATTACGAATATATAAAATTTGCCTTGATAAGTTCAAAATACATCACGTTTTGTAAGTATCGCGTAAGCCATACGAGATGCGTAAAAACAGATAGAATTTTTAGATTTATTGTCACGACATTACTGTACATATATAAATATATAAATAAATAAGTTGTCACAAATAAATATATGCAAGTAAATAGATAACCAAAAATTTGAAGTGTAAAAGGGATTAGTTTTATGGAGTCTTTATGACGACCAAACCTTTCTTAACTGCCTTTCGTGTTTCGGAATCCTCAAGATTAGACCGCCATAAATTAAAACATAAAAAACGACCCAAATCTTTCAGGCAACCTCTAAAGACGAAATCATTCAATTAGAGACTGATAATTCACTCAAATTTGTATGACCCGGCCTGACATTTTCGACTGAGACGTGTCTGAAATTTTCTTTCAGTAGGGTAATATTTGAGAGCTGTCAAAAACTTAAATATCGCATTAAGTAATAGTAAAAGTTACTTTTTATATGATATTAAATCGAGGCATAATTATTGAGACGTATTGCAACATTGGAAGATCGGTGGAGCCACGTTTTTAAAGGAACTAAGTTTATGTGACAATCAATAATGGAGAGTGAAATATGGTTCTTGAACAAAGCTTCTCAATTACATCCTCCTTCCAGAATTTTTATTTTGCACAAATATCGAATAAATGAAGGGGAAATATAAATTTTATTACAGGTTGACCTTCCTTAGGCCATTAAGAATATTTATACAAAATTTCAGACTCGTATGTACTGTGATTTTGAAGAACACTGATTACAAAGGATTTTTGCAAGAAAACCTTATAAAATCCGGTCTTTAGCTCCATTCGAGTGGGCGCCGGAAGTTTAAAAAGAAGGGCAAATATTGACGACGGATGAGCTGGTTTACACAAAAGTGAATTAAAGAAAAAAAACATATAATTATTATTTTAACAAAAACGTAAAAAAAATTGACTTGTATGACGTCAAAAAGAGGGAATTCGAAAAAAAAGAGGGCGCAATTTATTCAAAAAGTTTGAAATTGATCAAAAATAATAAAATGGGATAGCCAAACTCATAGCCTCAAACATATGTAAGTACAGGCGAGCAATCATGCTAGTCGCTTTTCCCAATTTGGAAAATCGAAAATAGAGTCGCACTGCTTCTTTCCCAGTTTGCATCTAAATTCCTTACTCTATAAAAATCCCTTCCATAATTACATTGAATACGAACAATCGAGGCACATCGTTTCCAAGACATCATTACAGTTATTTGTGCAACCCGTTACGAGCTGGAACTACTCAGACTTTTGTCGATCGAATATAATATTTTCGCTTTGACGTGCGTTTATTTTCAGATCGGTTTATTTAATTCGATCGACCCACCGTTCAAATGATGGAAAACCGATATTCGATCCGTGCTACAATCGGATCAGTTTTTTCGATCCGATCGGCCCGTCGATCGAATGTCGAAAAACCGACATTCGATTCGTGCTACGGTCAGATCGTTTTTTTTTATTCAATCGGCCCGTCGATCGAATGTCGAAAAACCGACATTCAATACTACCTTCGAGTCGGTTTTTCGATTTGATTGGCCCTTGCGTCGGAAAATCCCATATTTGATGTGCCTTAGATTGAATCGTTTTTCACTTTTTTACTTTCTTTCGATTTAGTAACCATAGTCTGGCGGCGATCCTCGCTGTTAAAAGTTATGACCAGCGAGAGAGATGGAGAGGCGCTAACCTTTCCTAATTTTTCTTCCCCTAACACTTCTCCCCCAAGATACGCATCTTCACTCATCAGTGATATTTTTTGGTAATTTTTCATTGCGCTGTGAACCATTCATTATTTTTCTGCCATATTATATTTGTTTCTACACAATCCCTCCTCACGCTCAAACGCCACGAATCGGTGGCGAATCTCACCATTTGAACTAGCGGGAGAGCCGAAAAGGCCCCACAAGTCCTCTTCCACTCAACTCCATGCCTTTCTTTCTGCTCGCTACCCCCATTCTTATCAATATTTCCAGTATCGTTCATGGTTCATCGATCGTCTTTTTCACTATCACCTATCTCCCCTTCATGCTCTTCTTCCTTTTATCCCCATTATTATCCATTGCCCTTATTCTGAAACGTAATAATTATGTGATCCCGTTATCAATTGTCTCTCCCCTTGTTTGTTTCTTTTGAATCTTGCGATTGAAAATAACGCCAGTACTTGAACTCTATCATCTGGCGACAACACCACGTTATTAGGACTAGCATGAAGAGTGTAGACCCATTCTCATTCTGTACATAGTCACTGATTTCCCTTATTCATTGCCCTCTAATCAATATTTTCACCATGAAGTTCCGCAGGGCATGAGATGGAAAAGGCCAAGCTCACTAAATTCTCCAGTTAGTTGGTCAACCTCGCAATAGTATAATCCAACCCATGTATACCTCCGAGTTTCGACAGGCAGGGAGAGAGACAGAGATAGAGAGGGACAGAGACATCTCACGGTCGTGAGATGTGGCCATAGGTATGATTTACCACTACATTAACACTAACATAACAAAATTATAGATTTAGAAATATGTAATGTTCCTGATTAAGCATTTAAAAATTAAGAAACTTCAAAAAAATATTTTCGAATGTAAGTTTTTGAAGCTAAACAACTTTAATTTCAAGACCTCGTAAATTAAACAATTTTTTAATTTTACATTCAAAAATATAATTTTACATTAAAATTACAGAAATTTCAAAGTTGATAAAAACTATTAATAGGTATAATATCATATAGAGTAGCAAGTGGCATTCAAAATGATTGGGTCAATTAAAAAAATATGATTAATGTAAATACAAAAATTCACTGCCATTTTCATCGTTCACAATTTTGGAATATTAGATTTATAAATAATTAAAGGTTAATTATTTTAAGAACGTTAAAAGTTATATTATTTCTAATTTTAAAATTTCAAAATTATAAAAATGTTATTAAAATGAATAATTGTCAAATTATGCGTCACGCTTCTTAAAATTCAACATAGGAGCTTCAATGTAGACACAGTTGAGTGAATGAATTCGGAGATTATTATTATTGATTTAAACGTTTTTTAAATTATTTAAATTGCTATAAGTCTGTATCCGAAATTTCACTTCTTCGCAGTGACAATTATAATTTAGGGTAGTTTCAAAAAAAACACTACAGAAAACTTACATATTTGAAAAAGCACTAATTTTATTGCAAACATAAATGTTTATCTTAGTAAAATAATTTTAATTGTTTGTAAATTAAAACATTTTTGAAAATGCTGCACCGTATTGAGGTCGGCTTGTGGACTGAGGCCGAATCAAAGATTAAAATGAATTAATTTAGAGTTTATTTATTTAATCGGAACAAGTCTGTTTGACAGTAGAGTATGGGCCGGTATTTGGAAGGGAAAAGGACTCCGAGGGACTGCAGTTACAGCGTTTCGGTCGTTCCGAAAATCTGGGATCAAGAGGAGCCAGAGCCGGGGTGTTGTTCTGCTGGCTCTCCAAAGACCAACTTCGTCTGAGAAATGCTGCTGGAGAAAGATGGCCTCTTTCCCATTAAGGGTCGGTAACTCGGTAAGTCGTTTACCTCGGAAGACGAACTTCGAAACCTCATCGTCTGCTTGTAAGGCAAGGCTAATTTTGTCGTATAAGTCTCAACTTCTCACGAAGGCTAGATACAGAGGCTGTTTGGACACGGGATTTTTATTTTCACGCGGCAGCAGGTGTTCATCGATTAATTGATCCTCTTCATCGTTAAGGCCACCAGGAGCTTCAGCTACAACCACAGAGAGTAGGCTTTGACTCAGCAGGCAATTTTGAACAGTGAAAGAATAAGTTCCTAGCTAACGAGCCAATTGCATGACTTTCCCACGGGTCACTTTAACGCGATGTAGCCAAGTGAATGCTTCATCGTTAGTTCTAAGGACGAATATATCTTATAGATAAATGAAAAATTGTTGAGGGCCCAAATAATGGCGAAACATTCTCTCTCATTTTTTTTCATAATGAGACTGGGTCAGGGAAAACTTAGTACTGGCGTAACTATATTGTAATTTCATAACAATTTTGTAATTGTTATAAACAAATTCCCAGTTGGAACAATTTGTGTGTGTTGCGGTACTTTTTTCCAACGTGTTTTGTTTAACTTGCCAGTTATGCTTCAGTAAACTATACTGTCATTTCATAACCGTGATTATTATGAACAAATTTAATTAACAAATACAGTGTTCGAGCAATTTTTAGAATTTCGGTACTTTTTCTAAAACTCGCTTTGTTGGGCTTGCCAATATTATATTAGTACAGTTCAGTGTTATTTTAGCATAAATATCCAAAAGATTTAATATTATTTTTTTAATAATAGTATTCATAGGAATAGTGTTCCTGAGCTTCTGGGTCCAGTTTCGATTCTGATTATATTGCGAGAATTCTTGCACTATCGTGAACTATTAGTTTAAGAAAACTAAGATCCTTTTGATATTTACCCTATAATCACACCGAACTGTATTAATATAATATGGGCAAGCCGAAAGGACGTTTAGAAAAAAAGGCATTTGAATCTCTGAAAAATTGCTTAAACTGAGCATTTCTTTATAGAATTTGTTAATAACAATCACGGTGATGGAATGACGATATATGTTGCATACGTGATAATAATTGTTAATAACACGAACCTGTGAAAGAAGTCTAATTACTACACGGCACCGGAATTTCAAGCTGCCAAATTAATTATATTAATTTGTTTATTTTTATGGGTCTTGATTTCTATGATATTGATTCAAGAGGTTCGTTTTTTTTTTGGCTGTCTCCCACCGCTGAGTCTCAATGATGAAAACGGATTAATGTTTGAATAATTAATGCACTGATTATTGTCAATCTTGAATTTCTTCAAAGTTAAAATGAAGAAGAACGTAGGTTGCAAAAGTCTAAAGTAATAAAAGAAACAAAATTTTTACACATTTGACATACCGCAACTTACGACTATCGCCACACTCCGTTCGCCAGAGAGAAGGATAGAGCGGGCAAAAATTCAATTTTTCGTTTGGGATAGGATGAAATTTATTAGGTTCACACCTTTCCATGGACCGTCCTACTTCGTAGAGAACTGTACTGGGCCCGATTCGCCGTTTGTATTCTAGCCGGTACTGTACGAATGCATAAGAGAGGTAGGGAATTTTGGCAAGCATTGCTAATTTCGATTATATGGGCGTCGTCAAGCGACAATGTGGAAGAAAGCTATGGAATCAAGCTATGTTGGGAAATGCTAACTTCTCAAAATTGATGACTGTCATAATGTGAATTACAGTACCTGTGATCGTCTTAAATCATTATTTTAAAATTCTAGTTTGACATTAATTAAATGTTGCTAAATAATTGTGTCCAAATTAGTTTATTGATATTGATTTTAATACTTTATAAACAATCCGCTAGCTACTTTTAAAAAACTGACGTTCTATAATAATATTAATTGTAATTATTTATCATACCTGCTTAGTGTAAAAAGCGGAGATTCATCATCTTCACTAGCATCAGATAATAGTGAACTGATTCTTCTCGGTTTTTCAAACCTTGATCTCGACAAACTTGCACTTGATAAACTCGATGTGCTATCCCTGCATTGCAAGTCTGTGTTCTCTGACCGAGGTGTAACATAATTACCACCTTCTACTGCAATAGGAATGATATATTCCCTAGGGCTTTTTCTAATTGGCTCTGACCTGACTGTTGATTTTGATGTATTTTCCACGTCAGAATGGACAGTAAACTGGCGGTCGAACTGTTTTGAAGATTGAGCTTCTGACGATATTGGAGCTGTTCTTTCTTCTGATCGTTCATATTTATGATCCACCTACAATATAATATGACAAACACACAGGTTTAATTTTAAATTCAATGCGAACTTTGCAGTCCTGATTGAAATTAACCTCCAAAGTTACCATTAATTGTATTCAGTTGTACCCCAAAATTAGATATCTTTTTCATTTTCACATTTTTTTCAGTCTTCGACAATAAAATACAAGAAGGAATATAATTAGGTATTTATGCTAGGTATTTATATTAGGTATGAATGAAATCTCTAAAGGGAAATATACCTTGAATATCTCGCAGCTTCGAGATAATCGTAACGCTACGAGGTTCCTTATGACTGCAAATTTTGCTCTTCAACCTTACTGCCGAGCTAAATGGGACTAATGGGATTTATTTATCCAAGACGCATCAAAATTGGACCAAGTCTAATACAAAAGATACGCACAAGCTGTCGGACACTAATGCCGTGAAAAGTTCCAAAATTGAAGAACCTCTCTTTTTAATTAATGAAGTGTACAGCGCCATATTACCGGCAAAACAGAATCGGAGTCCAACTAGTATAAAAAGATGGAACGATGCTAAAACTGCATGAGTAACAAAGAGAAGGTATTGACTATTCATTCCTGGCGCGCGCTAGCCTATATGTGTCAACGTGTAAATTTATATTCCATAATATAACATTTTTGGCATAGCGACTTGAGTTATATCTAGTTGTTAAAAAAATAGAAAACGAAACTACACTTTTTTATCTTCATCTTGTTCAAGACAAACGTTCAAATATTTATTCATAAGTTCTATAGAATTACGTTTAAAATCAGTTCCTACTCCTTTATCAAGTGCCATATAATGCTATAATAAAATACATAATTTTGTAGTATAACTAAGTTGATAAGAAATTATTATTCGACAGATTAGGCAAGATACTTCATGATGGTACTCATGGACCTTCCTTTACAGCTTTCTCAGTAGACATGATGCTTGAGTTTTTTGTATGGATCTTCTTATAGGATTATCAGTCAGTTTGCGTCACTACCCGAAAATCGTCGGGTGCCTCTTGATACTACCGCTAGGGGTGGCAGCATTTAGGGTGACAACGGCGAGTTTCGTGACGGACAGGCAACTCGGACGAGGTTACTTCAAGATCATCCTATCCAGCCAGAACATGGACAACAGGCGGTAGGAGTCAGATTATTAGGCACAAATTCTGCAAGCTACCTTGAACCAATTTTGACTGAAAAGTGCTTGCCTATCCCAGTTTTTTGCTGAATATGTTCTGGGGATCTCATAATACCTCATAATACCATTTTTTAAAGTGGAATACAACAGCTAAAAGTTATTTCCGAAAAACTTAATCTATTATAAAATTAAATGAAAAAGCGTGATTTTTAGGACATGATAACTTTAGACTTAACAGAGCTACAGGATTGTTTTTTTTTTTACCTAATGAAAATTTACTCTGCTTTAACCTTCAAAGAACACTTGGGGTCACTATGGCCCCACGGACTTTCTGATTTTTTTCCGATTGTCTACGTTTATTTCAAGTATTTTTTTCGAATAGTTAAATTATCACTGAGGCTTTGGAGATATTGTTTTTCTATTTTGTATTGTTTCAACATCACTCATGATTTTTTTCAGTCAAAAATATCTGGAGGTGTATTTAGAACTGTATCCTTTAAGGGTTCACTGGTATGAATGCAAATTTCATCGAAAATAAGCAGGACGTGAGATATTTCACGGAAACAAAATTAAATTCTTTTTTGAGCCAATTTTTCAATAAAAAGTTACTTCTGGAAGTAACACATCATAAAATATTCAAAATGCAGCTTTCTTGAATTATACGAGAATTTTATGCACTTTAATTCTTGTTATGACTATTTAGGCACTCAACATACTGAGAAGAAGCATTTAAGAAAAAAGTAACTTTTTGAACCAATCATTTCAACGAAAATATACTCAATAACCCTACAACAAAAATTAAAAATCAAGATTTCTTAAAAAAGGGCCCAACCATTTTTTTCATTTATGGCTTAAAATACTGGATAGCAAAGCACTTTTCTATCAAAATTGGTTCAATCTAGCGGTATATGATGATGCTTCAAACCACTTTCAGCGTCCAACCACTTCAGCAGGATTGCTGCAGCACCGCATCGAGTTCGAAACTCATCATGATGCGATCTCAATGCGCTGCCAATTTGAAAACTACATTGGAGCGACCACCACTTCACTTGACGCGATTACCCTTCGTCGATAATTTGTGGTGAAATTCCCGGAATTGTGAACAGCAACACTAGTTGATCTACGTCCGAGAATACGCAAAATAATTATAGAGAACCTCCTACCCAGAAGAACCGTCAATCAGAAGACCGTCAACAATGAGAGGGTACACAAATCAGAAAACGGATGAGATGGACGTCGATGATGAATGATGACGTAGTCAAATGTTACTTTCGAGCGTGCTTGGGAGCTGGGCCTTTTGGAAAAGAGCAACATCGTCGCTCTGTAGGCCTCCATCCCAAACTAGTTGAAAAGCACCCTGTAGAAATGGTAAAGGAGAATATTCAGGGGCCTGTGACACGAGACGCTATTGACGACCGGGGGCTGGATCCGAGGAATGCGGAACGACGATTGGCATATGGTCGATAGTCACTAGGACTGCAACCTCCGAACCCGCTTATGTCGTCCACGCTGAAGAATTCAACAAAGAGAACCTGCATTTCATGGAGTACTTCACTGATGCTAACATCCAAATTGCCGATCAGGAACTATCTGAAAACGTGGTCTCTCCAAATTTAAGGAGAATAATGAGATTCTCCGGGTTTTCTGGTAACTTGAACAACGAGATACTGCATCTCTTCCTGCAGCAAGACATGAAATTGCAGCATGAACATAAAACTCATGTTTTGGGGCGCAAACATCTATGTCCCCAGAAGGATGTCAGACCCTCTATGGAAGTGTGAGCTTCAGAGCAAGGTCAGCAAAATAAAGAGTTCCAGAAGCTAACTCGGTACGTTGACTACGTTAAACAGAGGTTCATGGCCCTGTCGCCACAACTACGTCGCTATAAGGAGTCTGGCGCGAGAAGAAATCACAACAGGAGATTCTCGGTATTATTGAAACTCCTTTTACTCCAAGCTTGCTGATTGAAAAGACGATCATTAAAATGCCAGTGAACCTCAGAGGCCCGAGAAAATTACCAGATATTGGTCAAGCCTCAGGGGCGATCATGTGTCAAGCCACCTGGACACTATGTGGCGCCATCTAGAAAAAGACAGTCTCTCAGCTGCCTGTGATACATGATTTATCCATAACAGCTTGCGATGTCACCCATATCCAAAAAAGGGCTAAGACATGGAAAGCACCCGGTCTGGTTAAGTATCTGGCGGCTCCGTACCTGCACTGGCGGGCGCTCTCCAGGCCATCTTGGAGAATCCGGAACGTATGCCCTTTTTCATGATAGAAGAAGTCACGTGCATAATACGCAAAACGGCAGATGCCAATAGTCCTAGAGACTAATATACCGACAATTTCATCTACAAACATTATGAGGAGAACAGTTCCCGGGGTTGCAAGAACTTAGTGACGATTGATAATGTGGTTGTGCTGTATGTGAAACACCATCAACGCAATCTGCACATGGTCTATATCAATTATCAACAGGCGTTTCCCTTAGTGCCTCATAACTATTAACTTAAGTCCTCAGGATATATACGATCTGTCCTCCTGTGATTCAACTTTTGATCATATCATGCGACAATTGTGCAGGAATATCAGGTGTTTTAGTCATGGGTCATGAGATTACTGAGTCCTTGACAATTAAACGAGGCATCTTCAAAGTGACTGTTTCAGTGCACTATGATTCTGTTTAGCTATGAATTCACTAAATAAGACACTCAACAACAAGTCCTATGGTTTCAACATAGATGTGAGTGTAGCTGAATGTCAGCTCACTCACCTCCTCTACATGAATTTTTTGCCGTTTCTCTCCTAACATACTCCTTCGGATTAGTCCCGTGATCGACAACAGACCTCGAGGTACTAAACAGAACCATCTGCATGAAAATATCCGAACAACGAATGCATCACGAGAGCACGGCTGTGGAAAAACATCGGCCTCTATCTGTCGAACACCTTACTGCCTAATGGCGAGGCAAGCTGCTGCATTAAAATCACTCTCATAATTTAGATATTTCCTGCTTGGGTAGTGAGACTTCAAACTTCTGGCTAAGGCGGGGAGAACTTTTTCCAAAAACGGAAGGGTTCGTTATTACCATCCTTAATGGGGTAATCAACACGAGGAACTACCAGAAGCACATCCTCGACATTGAGGCGTGATGAACATGTCGGAATTATTGACATGAGCGTTCCCTTACTAACAACATTCAGCTTCGTTACACTGAGAACATACAGAAATACACGGAGCTTAAGCACCAGATCCTGACCGTAGGGAGGGTGAAGCAATTTACAATCCACTGGGAGCTGGGAAATTTTTACATCTTATACAGAAGGCGATACAACTAAACACCTGCCGTATCGTCCGAAGTTTTCTGGGCGTTAAGAACGATAGCGACATGTCGTCTTCTACAATAAAGGCCACCCTGCGTACAAGGCAAATAATTCCGCTATGCCACATTATATATTGTTTAATTTTTATTTTTTATTTTAAATAAATTTTTCTTAACTTTAAACCTTTCTTCTTTTTGTATGTGTATGGCCGTGTGCGTGTTTACAGTTGTTAAGTCGCCCGAATTTCATATTACTTTTGGAAAGAATCGCTGGTCCCGGTCTCTCTTATTAAGTAATATGGATGATGAAAGATGCATGGAACTTGTATAAGGGTTGGATATCTATAAACGTCTATAAACGTTCCTAAAACATTTAAATATATCCACTATTCTTTTATTCGAAATTCTGTCACAGTGATTATTTTTTCCAGTTGCATCTTTCCCGTCTAGTCGATAGATACAGTGAATGTATCTAAGTTTCTTTGGACGATTGCTCATCAGAAGTGGAATTAATACTTCGCTTTTTTTTTATCTAAGTGTCCTAGGCTCAGTACTTATATTCGCTTGGTCATAAAGATATTCGCGGAATTCGACGTTGAATATTAGAGCATTGACGGGAAGGATCGGCAGGCGGCCCCACAGCCGATGATTTCGAGGCTTGCCAACAACCATTTCTCGAAGGATTAAATAATAACCATCCAGGAATAAATGCCCCAAATTCTACAAATCATTATGGAGGAGTGAAAACGGGTGGAACAGCTCTCGGGCATGGAAGGAGAAGATGGACACCGAGAGATAGAGAAAGAAACAATCCGAACCGATCACATGCCCGACCTGGAAATTTCCGAAGACCTCTCAACGAAGCGAGCGATGGTGTTAATGCAAACGCCCAACACCATTTAAGAGTTCGTCAAAATTTGTTTCAGGCCACCTCAGAAGGTCCAGGTACACAGCCAAATCTCAATATTCAACAGAATCCTTTAATGGCCTCAGAAGGACAAGCTGATATATCTCCACGGGAACGATTGATGATATACATGTTGGAAGACGGTTGTCGTCGCGAACAAACTTTCATGCAACGTGTTGAAAACCTTGTTCTCAACACTCCTCAGGATCCTGCACCTACCCATCACGTACAATCTCATCAAGTCCCAAGCTATCATATCATGTCTGATCTAAGCAAAAGTATGGGAAAATTTTATGGAGAACTGGGAACATTTCGTGCCCGCGAATGCATTAAGTCTCTTCATTCCATGAAAAAACTACATCAGTGGCTAGACAGTTTTGCTCTAGAAACGGCCAAGATGAATCTTACCGACGGAGCGCGAGATTGGCATACCTTAAGTAGAAAGAAGTTCGTAAATTTGCAGATGTTTCACATAGCTTTCTTGAACTTTTACGTCATCGAAGAAAATAAAGGTACTAAATGGAAGAAAATGACGCAACGTGTTCAAGAGAAAAACGCAAATTTGAGACCATACTTCTATTCAAAAGTAAAATTGTGTGTGCAACTCGGATTAAATTTTAAAGAAACAAAAGAGCAAGTTTTAGTGGGTCTTTGCTCCAAGGACACTCAGCGTCTGGAGAGAATGAAAGGCCGCATAAATCCTACAAACAGGATTCTTCGAAACCGAAGACAGGATCTTCTCAATCGTCGAATCCAGAGACTACTTCTACACCTAAGGGAGAAAACGCTAGAGATGAGCGTTGACATACGGATAAGCGTCCACTAGTAAAGAATGAGGATGGGCTCGTAAAGTGTTATAACTGCAGTCAATTTGATCACATGTTCGAGAATTGTCCAAAGCCTCAAAAAGAAGGAAGCTGCATGACATGTGGCCAAAAAGGACATACCCAGCGTCACTGTTTACAAGCAACACCAGCTACTACTCGTAAACCAGAAGTAAGTCATGTGTCTAGTGTTGATCCACATCATACCTAAATTAAATATCTGAAAAGTGTATTGGATAACGGTCGTGAAGTGAATGGTCTCATTGACATGTGAAGCTCCCACTGTGTGGCAACGATTTCGTTAGCACGAACTTTAAATAATGAAATTGATAACGCTAAGGTGTCCTTAGAGTGGTAGTGTCATCTTCACCACACAGTAGAATCCCTAGGTAGTGTGAAAACCGGCGTGACCATTGATAGAGTGACTGTACAATATTTCCCATAAGAAAAAAAGCCGTTTTTGTAAATCTTATTCAGAATCCGCAATATTATCTCAATCGAGTTGAAACTCAACATTTCTCTCCACAATTAGCCATAGAATACGAATAAAATATAACTTTTCATATACCGACACTATAAGTCTGTTCTATAGGGTCCCAAAGAAACCCCATAAGTTAACAAATGGGTTTTGCGTGTTTTTCGCGGTAATTATTACTTTTTTTGCGGTTTTCCAGTAAAAATTAATTTATAATTTTCTCATAGAATGGAGTTAGAAAGACGCGGTTTTTCACAAATTTGTCACTTGTTGTCCAATTTTCAATTGGAGGAAGGTGATAGTTCATCAATGTTAACAGGAGTGATTGTTTGAACAAATTATTATTAATGTTAATGGTAGTCTCTTAGAAAAATGCTAAAAAATTACAGTTGAAAAAAAATTAACTACAGTCAAGAAAATGAATTGTTTAAACAATTTGTTATTACTATTATTAATATTATATTTGAATAATGCTAGAAAGATGCGGTTTTTTGTGCAATTTCTGGCTGCTTGTCCAATTTTTAAATGCAGTAAAGTAATAATGAATTCAAGTTAACAAAATAATTGTTTAAAAAATTTATTATCATTGTGAATGCTATTATTTTTGCTTAATTGATGGAATATTCCGGGTTTTCACTGAAATTTTTAACTGTCTATCTATTTTTCATTATGCGTGACTTAATAATTAATTAGACTTAGCAAAAACAATTATTTCAACAACTTATTATTGTTTATAACTATCTTCATCTATATCAGTGCTTGATAGTTGCGGTTTTTCGGCAATTTTTACCTTTCTGTCCTTTTTTTCACTTAGTGAGGTAGTAATTATTAAAAGTTAACAAAAAAGTCGTTTGAACAATTCAATATTGTTTAGAACTATCTTTTCTTAGATAAGTGCTAGAAAGTAGTGGTTTTTTCTAAAATATTCAACTTTGCATCGCCTTTTTATTTATGAGCAAATAATAAATAACTCAACCACAACCAAAATGATTTTTCGAATGGTATCGTTGTTTCAAGTGAAAACTTTTTGCTATTTTCCCAATGCTTAAAAAAAATTAATTTGAAGAAAAAAAAACTATTTTACACAAGAGGCGAAAACGAAAAATAGAATAATTAGGAATAGGTGGAAGGACAAGGTCTTTAAATGACTTGTAAACGTTCTTTTTCGGATTGCAACAGGAAGTTTATTGCAAAGCGTAAAAGAAAAACTTGGAATTGCAAATATTGTAATATCAGGACCCCCCCCCTACCCTCCAATACTGCCATGGAGAAAACACGTCTCGTCGGTCAACACACACACACACACACACACACAATTAAAAACTAAAGGTTTACAACCACCGCAGGGTCCCACTGAGAGCAACTGTAATCTAAAAAATGACATCGGCTCCAAGTAGGACCGCGGTAAATCCCATTCATGACCACGTCTCACAACCGTGAGATGGGTGGTCACAGGACACGACGAAATC
>JAABKJ010005218.1:0-23329 GCA_011634705.1 Andricus grossulariae
ATGCATTTGGTCCAATGTTTTCCCCTCAGCATTCAACGAAGTGAAGTTAGCTGGAGGTTGAAGTGAAAATACCTAATCGAATACATTCCAGATTAGCGTGGCAAATTCAAATCTAAATAAGTATAAACTCTACACATATTTTTTTTAAACCTACAATAATTAATACTTACTTGATAATTTTATATTTATTAACTAATTGAATGCGTCCCTAAACTTACATTTTTAGACATTTTGCTCAAATTAAATTAAGCTTTTCTTAGTTTTTTGTCGTTTTTTATTTTCTTTGCATACGAGAAGTTAGATTTAGCTAGTTCAACTTTAGGTCAGCCACTGAATTAAAAATTAATTGAATATTCGTTAATTAAAACAGGGAATAATTTTAAACTTAAATATTTATAATTTTTAACTCACCCCTGATTTACAGAGGTTAGCCCGATGTGGCCTCGATCAGGACCACAGCAGGAGCCATGGTCGAGGCCACATTGGGCTAACCCGATCGGGGCCACGTTAGGAATCGGGATCAAATAGGGCAATTTTTCCATTCCTGTTACAAGTCAGGATAATTGTGATTGTTTACGTGATTTTTTTTATATATTTCTTTTATTTATTTTCGGTCTTAACTCAAAATTATAAATCTTGTAGGAAATTCCCTGTCTCAAAGTCGAAATTATAATTATTTACTGAAATCCTTCTCTCATAATCAAATTAATTTCAAAACTTCCCTATTCCAAGTCAGAATTATATTTATTAATAAAATTTTCTATTATAATTCAGAAATATAGTAACTCCCTTTTTTCCATAATTCAAATTGTGAAAAATTCTAACTTAGAACAGGGATTTCTGTAAATACCTTCTTCTAAATTTAAAATTAAATTCTTTTCGAAAATTCCCGTTCCATATGAAAAATTCCCTGTTCCAAGTCAAATTATAATACCCAGTTTTATCTCAAAATTATAATTCTTTTAGAAAATTCCCTGTCCCAACTAAGAAGTATTATAATTCTTTTAGAAAATGCAGTGTAGAGTGTCCTAAAAAAAACCCGATTTTTTGTTTTGATCACGCGCCCCCTAAACTTGCTTCATTTGGTAAAAGAAATGCGTATTTTTTTTAAAGTTTCAACCACGGTTCTGGGGCCTAAACTGTTTAAAGATTTTTTTTACTGAAAAAAATGTTGGCTCTTTTTCGCACATCCTAGTAGACACCCTGATGATGCTAGTATCAAAATTGCAACTTCACTCAGAAAACGAAATGCTTGCATCAACCAAATTTTCATTTATATCCAAGAATACAGTTTGGCTCAAAAACTTTTTTTGTTGGCTGTTGAAATGAAAAGCAGACAAATACAAAAGTTGAGGAAGTAGAACTGTAGAAGGAAACTGTAGAAATGATGAAATATTGAGAAGGAAATGTTTGTTTGAAATGCTGTGGAGAAAAGTAAAGTTGATGAAAAATGAGTAATTTTCAGTTTGTACGTTTGGGCGTGTTTGTTTCCAGCAACTGGAAATAGTTCTTGGGATCTTATCGCTTTTCGGTCTAGAACCGTCTCATTTCCGTGGACCCTTCGTGGCAGGATTTGTCGAGTGGAAGGATCCTGCAAAGCTTTCTCCTTTTTGAAGGGAGTCTGCCGACTCAGGGTCGCATCCCTAAAAGCTTCCCGTGTGTATCCGCGAAGTCATATTCCATTTCGTTGTGCAAGTCCTTTCATATATGCACGAATGGGCTATTGACGTGCACTTATTCCTAGATGGAGGGTGCAAAATCTCAGAAAAGGGAAAAAAGAAAAAAAAGAAAAAAAGCCTCAAATACAGTTCGAAATACCAAGAGAAATATCATATTCGGGGTGTCTACCTGACCCGGAAAACTGAGATAAGGCCGGGAATTTTATTCACCGGGGAAATCCCGGGAAATGACTGGAAATACGCAGTGACAGGGATTTTTATGTTATTATACTTGAATGGATATTAGAAGTGTTTTAATATTTTATTACTCTTAGTTTTTTCAGTCACGAAATGGACAGTAAAAAAAAATGCAAAAACTTTAGTTATGATTTGTTACAGGGGATTTTGGAAGAGAAATCTGTAATCCTGAATTTTTAAAGGGAAGTTTCTAAAAGAATTATTATAGTTCTGACTTCCGAAAGGGAATTTTGGAAAAGAATAATACTTTTGAGTTGGCTCAGGGAATTTTTCAAAAATATTGTAATTCCTCGTGTAATTCTGAGTTATACCTGGATTTTGATAAGAGGTATAATAAAGTATAATTACAACTTGGAACAGTGAATATAAAAAAACTCTGACTTGTAACAGTGAGTTTCAAACAAAACAACAAAATTACAATAATGACTTGGAACGGGGACTTTTCGGAAAGAATTATTATTCTGATTTAGAACAAGCCATTTTCAAAAAGAACTACAATTCCTTCATGGAACAGGGGATTTTCCAATTAAATTAAATTTCCGAATTAGGACATGGAAATTTCCAAAAATTATAATGTCTCGAATCTCGTCTTAAATCTCGTATTGTCTCGAATCTTATATCAAGTCCCGAATCTCTTCTTGAGTCTCGTCTAGAATCTCGTATTAAATCTTGTCACGACTCTCGTCCCGAATCTCTTCTCGAGTCTCGTCTCGTCACGAGTCTTGTCTCATCTCTCATCTGGTCTACCGTCTCGACTATCGTCTCGAATCTCGTCTCGTGTCTCGTAAAAAAATACCATGGATGAACGGACACCCTGCCGAAACTATAAGGATTTCTGCTTGGAACTACGAAACCCTAAAAAGAAGTATAATGAATTATCATTCTAACTTGGGACAGTAAATTTTCGAGAAAAATTATAACTTTAAGTTGGAACAGAAAATTTTTTGAAGCCATTATATGTAATTCCGAATTGGATCAGAGAATTTTCGAAGAATAATTATAGTTCAGATCTGGAAAAAGGAATTTTCCAAATTAATTATAATTCTCACTTGAAAAAGGATATTTTCGAGAAGAATCAAAATTCTGGCTGGGTACAGTGAAATTTCATTAAAAATTACCGTGTTGACTTGGAACGGGTACTTTATGAAAATAATTATAATTCTGATTTGGAATAGGTAATTTTCTAAAAAAATCAAAATTCTGAATTAGGACATGAAAATTTCAAAAACAAGTATAATGAAGTATCATTCTGACTTGGTAGGGTGAATTTTCGAGAAAAATTAAAATTCTGACTTGGAAAAGTGAATTTTCGAAAAAAGTTACAATGTTGACTTGGAAAGGGGCATTTTAGAAAATATTTCTGATTCTGATTTGGAATAGGTAATTTTCATAAGGAATAGGAGAAGAAGAAGAATTTCATGGAATAGGTGATTTTTCAAAAGAATTAAAATTCTGAATTAGGGCATGGAAATTTAAAAAAGAAGTATAGCGAAGTATCATTCTAACTTGGGACAGTGAATTTTCGAGAAAAACTATAACTTTGAGTTGGAAAAGAAAATTTTTCAAAGCAATTATATGTAATTCCGAATTGTGTCAGAGAATTTTCGAAGAATAATTTCAATTCAGATCTGGAAAAAGGAATTTTCCAAATTAATTATAATTCTGCCTTGAAAAGGGATATTTTCGAGAAGAATCAAAATTCTGACTGGGCACAGTGAATTTTCATTAAAAATTACAGTGTTAACTTGGAACGGAAACTTTTTGAAAAGAATGATAATTCTGATTTGGAATAGGTAATTTTCCAAAAAAATTACCATTCTGAATTAGGGCGTGGAAATTTCAAAAACAAGTATAATGAAGTATCATTCTGACTTGGTAGAGTGATTTTTCGAGAAAAATTAAAATTCTGACTTGGAAAAGTGAATTTTCGAAAAAAATTACAATCTTGACTTGGAAAGGGGCATTTTCGAAAAGAATTCTGATTCTGATTTGGAACAGGTAATTTTCATAAGGAATATAAGAAAAAGAATTTAATGGAATAGGGGATCTTTCAGAAGAATTAAAATTCTTCATTAGGACATGGAAATTTCAAAAAGAAGTATAATGAAGTATCATTCTAACTTGGGACAGTGAATTTTTGAGAAAAATTATAACGTTGAGTTGGAACAGAAAATTTTTCGAAGCAATTATATGTAGTTTCGATTTGGATCAGAGAATTTTCGAAAGAAATTACAATGTTGACTTGGAAAGGGGCATTTTCGAGAAGAATTCTGATTCTGATTTGGAACAGGTAATTTTCATAAGGAATAGAAGAAGAAGAAGAATATCATGGAATAGGGGATTTTTCAAAAGAATCAAAATTCTGAATTAGGGCATGGAAATTTAAAAAAGAAGTATAATGAAGTTTCATTCTGACTTGGGACAGTGAATTTTCGGAAAAAATTATAATTTTGAATTAGAACAGAAAATTTTCCACAGAAATTATATGTAATTTTGAATTGGAATTGGATTGAATGATAATTCAGATCTGAAAAAAGGAAATCGGTAAAACAATTATAATTCTGACTTGGAACGGGGAATTATTTTGGAAAATAAATATGATTCTGATTTTGAACAGGACATTTTTGAAGAGAACTATAATTCTGACATGAAACAGGGGATTTTTCAAAAGAATTAAAATTCTGTATTAGGGTATGGAAATTTAAAAAAGAAGTATTAATTTCCAGAGCCGAAAAATAAGAAATTCACCGGGGGAATATTGTATCAGTCTTGAACAGTAGGAAATTTACTAAAAGAAATAGAAAATGAGAAAGGCTAAAAAATTAAGTTTAATCATAGGCTCCTTTTACCGAAATCTGAAAGCTCCATGGTTCTGTTCATTGCTAAAAAGGTTCGTGGTCGGGTTAAATTCATTATTTAAATTTTAAATTCGAATTTTCTCGTCGTCCCGAAATTCGGGATGAGTAGTCAAATATTTTTCGTAAGCTTGGCTAGTCGTCCCAAATTTTCGAGACAAGTCCATCCTCTTTTTCAACTTCTCCAAATTTTTGGAAGATTAGACGCAGCCTTTCAAATTTTATATCGGCCAGGATAAGCCTTTTTTTGACATTTCTGTGGCCATATTTGATTGAAGAATTATTTGAGGGACAAAATAATTGAACAAAATTACATTCTCTAGCCTTTAGAGCTACATAATATAATTAATGTTGCCATGTACAGTTTACCTCTTCCCACTTTGACATACTTCGTCCCCAATTTAATTGTCGTCTCTCTAATATGTAATAATCTGTACAATTTGACTAGTCCTCATGGCAATGAAAATTTTAAGCGGCAACTTGGTGACTTGAAACCGCAGATTTCCCAACAATGACGAAGGTCTCAGATAATATGGTTTTGCGCTCCATTATGACAGCACAACACTGAAACGTGCAGCTTTAGTTTATGGGTAACCAGGAATTTCATTATCATTTTAGACGTCGCAGAAAGCAATTATCGGAAATTTAGTTTAGCCGATGGTCAGCGGAACGCCTTCGACCCACTCGCATTGGTGCAAGTTTCAGAGAGGACTCGATTTCAAACTCATTACCTCTCGTGTTCATTTTTTTTCTGTAAAGTTGGTATGGTAAACTTTTTATAGAATCTGCAGCAAGTCGATCCGAAACAGTAATTGAGGTACCACAATTCACATCCTTCTCACATTCAATATCCTTGAAATTGATATTTACTTATCAGCTTAGGGATGGGTGATTCTAAAAAAAATAGGACCGATTCTAAAAAAAAGATTCACAAAATTCATTGACTATTCGACTTTTCCGACCAAACGATGTCAAATAATCGAATCTTGAATTAAATTTTCAAAAGTACAGACGAACCTGGATTTAGCGCCAGTTTTGGGGCTAACCTTGACGTTAAATCCAGAGAATTGGAACTATTTTGTCTCTCTCCTGTTTTATCTCACTCCTGTTTCTCTCTCTGTTTCTTCATGCCTGAGTACACACCACATATCCCCCCGTAAACGCTTCTCACGTATCCGTAGGGAATTTTATCGAATCACTGGAAATATCACAAATTGTATATCACATTATATAGTGCAAGTTGAAAAAAGTTTGATTTCAACTTTTTTTTAGTTCAGTTTAATTGTTAACTTTTTCAATTATGAAATCATTCAGTTTACAATGCGTACTCCTAAAATCTTTTGATTTACAAATTTCTCATTTTAGGTCCTCATTTTTGAGCGTACGTTCTCAATTTAACAAATTTGAAAATGCACTTTTGAAGATCTAAAGAATTAAAAATTAAAAGCGTTTGAATTTGAACATTCTGTGAACAAAACTTTTTAGGTTGATCAGCTGGAAATATAAATTAATTATTGACTCTCAAAACTGAACTGTAGTTCGAGTGTTGAACATTGAACAGTAATTGAAAATTAATAACTTCATACATTCATGGGCTTTAAAATATTGTATCAGATTAAATTTTCAATTTTTAACCCATCGAATTAAACTTTTTTCACTTGAAAAAGAACAATTATTTAATATATAGGAATATTTGACTGTTCATTTAAAATGAGCAATTGCAAATCACAAGACAAAACAATTTGAGGCTGAATTGTTTGAAATAGGAAGCCTTGAATCGCTCAAATTTCAGACTTATTCTTAAAAGAATCGATCTGTAAAAAACATTTAAATTTTATAATTTTAATTTTTCAGATTTTCATCCATTAGGAAGTGGAAATTTTGGGTTTCAAGTTTTTTTAAAATGAATTCAGATGTTTGAGATTCGATAAAAATTCTTCATATCCGTGAAAATAATATAGGAACAATCGAAATTCATTTAAATTCCTCTGAATCTGCTATACTTCCTACACATCCCTTTAAATCCCTCAAAATACTTGTAAATATTTTGAAATTTTTGAAAATCGAGAAGAACTCGAAATCCTTTAAAATTTCGTAAAATCGTTTGTAAATCAATAAAAATCCCGTTAAACTCTTTAAAACTCATTGAAATTATTTAAAATCTCTTTAAAATTGTTGAAATTTCGTAAAGTAATTTAAAAGTTTTTGAAAGAATTCGAAATCCTTGGAAATATTTTTTTTTTTATTTGAAGTCATTTGAAATCTCTAGAAATCTTTAAATCTCCAAAGTGTTAGGTTTAGGTATTTAGTTATATATTTATAATTAAAAACATAAACTTCAAGTAATATCCCATTCTTCAGTTCAATACTTTATGCGGTGAAAAATGAAAGAATGGTATTCTTATAAAAAGAAAGTGTTAAGTGAGGCTTTAAAAAACTGTTTAAAGTAACTACTACTCAAGAAGGAAATAATAATAGCCAGAAACCTTGCGTTGCTTATAAAGAAGAAAGTACTAAAATAACTAACATATAAAAAACCTTCCACACATTTTAGGACCAGTTTCAACTTTTTAGGTCAAGTTATAAGCGCGCGATGGATCGATTTCTATAAACATGTTCTGCTTCTGTCTGCATAAAATAAGCTTACGACCCTGCAAATCTAAATGTTTAAAAGCAAATAATACAGTTTTGGAATATATGAGTTGGGAAAATTATGGGGAATTTGCAAATTATAGTTTAGAGCACATAATACTTTTTATATGTTTTCAGGCCTATTATTAACTGATAAAGTAGACGTAAATGATAGTACATGAAGCTTTCACATGATAAATGTCATTTTGATATTACTGTGACATTTCAATGTCTCTATGTACATATTTCATATTATCTCAGCGACATTGTGACATTGAGTTGAAGTACTAAATATGGACAAAAATTTGTTTCAGTGATAACATTTTAAAAATAATACAGTAAAAAGTATGTTTTCCTCGTGGGGTTGAAAATTCGGATTTTTTGCGTACACTAGATTGCAAGATTACAGGATTGAATGGCATTGCAAAAAATTGTATGAGATTGCAAAAGATTCCATGGATGATAGGAAATTCATTATAAGAAATCATCATTTGGGAAAAAATTATAGGATAATTAGCAGTGGAATAGATAATACAAAAATATTGAAGGAATTAATGAAAAAAGTAGAGAAACAACAAAAGAGCTATTTATTTTAGACCACTCATAATCTCATATTGAACTACACAAAAATAGCGATTCTGCGCAAATGAACTTTACACGGCAAAAAATCTGTAAACCTTGATATCTTTAAAATCTCTTCAAATTTAATTTGAATCCATGTTGAGAATCTTTGAAATCTATTAAAATCTGTTGAAATTCATTGAAAGTTGTCAAATCCCCCACAATCTTCAAAATAATTAGGGATCCTGTAAATCTTAATTTTCTCTCCTTGAACTGTTAAAATCCGTAGAAATCCCTTCAAATAAAGTTTAATTTATTCCGTAAAGTATAAATCATTTGACATCCCTTAAATATAAATTGAATTAAACGTATACATTAAAGTTCTCTAGAAATTTTTTTAAAATCGATAGAAATTTTTGAAATCCCTCGAAATCCATGGAGATTCAATTAAATCGTTTAAATCTGGTTTAATTACTTGAAATACCTTAAAATCCGACCCGGCAATATTTATCTGAAATATTTTAGCAATATTTCAGGAGAATATTGCATTGGGATTGCCGTATGTGTCTGCAGAGTGTCCGCAAAATATTATCAAAATATTGTCTCTAAATTTTTAGTAATATTTCTGTGCACCGATACCGAAACATTGTTTCGAAAATTTTTTATAAATTTCAACAAAACATTGCCTTCGCAATCCTTAAAAGTTTCTATAGAACTTTACTAACATTTTTGTGACGAATAACACAAAATGGAATTAATGTAACTACGCTGTAGTCTAATCAACTCCATTCTGACCCTATATATAATCAACAATTCCGCCTGTTTTAACAGTGTAAGGAAACCAAGTCCTCGTCATTTAACTAGAATAATCTTTTGCGTAAATGCCATTTATTACGTTTATAAAAAAATACATCATGCTCGACTAGGGAAACGTTCCCAGAACTGATTTAATATTTAATAAATCAGTTATTAATGCAAATATCTGTGGAAACATAATAATATAATTTAATTCAATAATTTCACAAATTAAATCAATTTTCCTCAACATTTTTTAAATATTTTTCTAAAAATCTTTTTTATTTTTTTCTTCAAATTTTGAAAACATGAAACAAATATATTTTCTGGAAAACCACACCTTTTTTGTTCTTCCCAATATTTTTGAAAAGTTTATACTAATAGAAGAAAGGCATCTTATCAATATCATGCGGGCTAAACTATTTTTGAGGCCGGGAGAATTTTTTTCCTAAAAGTGTAATTTTTAAATTTTTCTCGTAAACTGTGAAAGATATCGCAAAACAAAATTATTTTTTATTTTTTTCAGAAAAACCGCTACCATTTTGTTAACTTTAAACCTTCTTTCAATTCTCTGATGGATTTAAAATGGAGACGATGAACGCTATTAGAATAAAAAAGAAAATAATAAATATTTCAATTAGGTCAAAGGTTATAGAAGTTTAAAGAAAAAAAATCCGGTTTTTTGAAAAACAAAAACAAAATTCAAATACGCGTAACATTTTGCAAAATTGTTTTCCAAATCGAAAAAATTAGTATCGCCTAATTTCCTCTAAAAAACAACATATTTCGTCCCCGAGAGAATCTGCGATTTCGAGTATAGAACCCTGCCTGATTTTAAATGGATTCGGTCTACTATTACATTATCCATTGAGAATTCGTTTTTTTCATTGAGAATTAAATTACTTTGCTGAAATACTTTGTTAAAAATGTATTTTTTCGTTGAAGGTTCATCTCTTCGGTTGAAAATTTAACTATTTTGCTGAAAATTCCTCTTTTTGGTTTGAAATAAATTTTTTTGCTGAAAAAGTAACTTTTCCATTTTTGGTAAAAAATTTATCTTTATTGGTTGAAAATTCGCCTTTTTTGTTGAAAACTCATATTTTCGAATTGAAAAATCAAATGTTTTACAGACCATTTTTTTTTTGCCTTGAAAGTTCAACCATTTTCACGAACTTTTTTTTCTTTCTTGACTGAAAAATCTTTATTTGTTGAAAACACGTCTTTTTGGTTGGAAAGTTCATATCTTTTGTTGAAAATTGGACTATTTTGTTGGAAATTTGACTATTTTGTTGAAAATTCGCATTTTTTGGAAATATCAACTCTAACTTTTTGTGTTGAGAATTCATCTTTTTGTTGAAAATTCAACTGTCTTCTAAAAAAATATTCTTTTTGGATTGAAAATTGAACCATTTGGTTGAAAATGCAACTGTTTTGTGAGGAAATTCGGCATTGAAAATTGAAAATTCATTGAAAATTCATTTCTTTATGATAGAAGTCATCTTTTTTTATTGAAATAAATAAATTTTAAATCTTTAAATTTTAATCTGAAATTTTATCGATTTAATTCGTTTATAAAAGATTCTGTGTTACAAATGTTACAAGATTGAAATGCTGGTCTTTGAATATTAATAATAGTCATGAAAAAATCAGGAAATTTTTTTAATGAAATTTTTCTGTCACCCTGATTAATCCTTGAAAGGAAAGTAAGTCTTTTTTTAGAGCCTAGTTTTGTTAAAACTTAAATTGAGCCTTTTTTAGCTTAGAGTTGAATTTCAGTTTACTTTCTGTTTTGAAAATAGACCCCTTTCTCTTAAAACAGGACCCTCCTTCTTGAAATACACATTTTTCCTGTGTATTGAATTGAAACTTTCGCTTAAATTCAGACAAATTTTAGTGAATTTAAATTTAACAATTGCAAGGTGTTAAGTGTAACAAATAAAACATTTTTTTGTTTAAATTGTAAAATAAAAAATATTTATATTTGAATGATTCCATATTGTCCAGAGTCCAATTTAAACAATTGTCTGGTATAAAGATTAATCAGAAACCTTAGCAATTAAAAAATAGAACACTTTTTATGTTTTTTAAACATTATTTATTTCCAGATTATTTCATTCTAAATAATCATAATTTTGATTTCTTGAATTTAGAGTACAATTTTAATTGCATTTTTCGAAATGAAAATTGTTCCATTTAAATCAGTTGATGTTTCAAATCTATATGTATGTATAGATTCTATTTAAAATTTTGTAATTAGTAACTAAGCATTTCATTTACTTTTTTTAAAGGTTTCAATTTGAAAAGTTACAAGTTTATATGATTTAATTTTTTTCTTTTTCGAAAGAGTCCGAAATTTAAAAAAATTAAAATTTTTCTACTAATTTAGTTTTTATATTTTATCTGTTTTAAATTTTAAACTGTACATTTTTCATTGTTAAAATTTTTAATTTTTCACATAAATATTTCAATTAAACTTGCATTTCAAATGCTTCAGTATATCAATATATTGAAAACAGTTTTTGATTATCGAATCACATAAATTCTTAATAATTCTGAAATTTTCAGCAGTAAATTTTAATTAAATCAAATTGTAAAGTTGCCAATTGCACTTGAATGCTTTATTTTCAATTAAATTAAAATGTTTTTTTTTCGATTTTGAATTGTGCGCAAATTTTAAATCATCGATTCTGAATATTTTTATAAGGCTAAATGGAACAATAATACCCCATCGTGCATATAATAATTATGTGCAGATTTTTATCGTGCACTTTGCAAACCATATATAAAATTGTAATTTTCCCCAACATTTTGTTCTAAGTTTCGTAAATCTCAAACATTTAGGTTAGATACAAAATAATTTACTAAATTAATATGTAACACCTCTTAATTAGATTTTATTTTCTGTTGCAGGTACGTATCCCCCATGATATTGAAAAGGACAGTTCAATTTTTTTGACCATAGGTAACCTTGAACATATTTTGAAGTAAGTTCGTAGTGGAATGTTCTTTTGCAATTCTTTATGTAAAATTTTACCAAACCGACTAGTAAGCTTTTTAAAAGTCAAGATTAAAATGGAAATCTTATTTCAAAACTGTGAAAAACGTATAAATTTTCCGTAAAATATTTTGAGGGGAGAAAAGATTATTTTTCATGAAAAATGTTGAAACCTAAAAAAATTATTTATTGAAAAACTTATATTATTAACCAAACTTTTTTTCTATCACTTTTTACCACATTATAAATTACTCTTGTGATGCCTAATATCATCAACAAATAAATTTGAAGACAAAAAATGATCAAACAAATAATAATATTCGAAATGAATTAATTAATTTTCAAAAATGGGATGCACAAAGTTGTAGTTAATTGAAAGTATAGGTAAATACCTGCTTGCTTTCCTGCATAACTACCTTAAGGGAAAATTTGTATTCTAATACGTCATAAATTTTCGAATTTTCCATGTATTTTCGTCCACTTTCTTTTTTCAACTAAAGAATATATCCTGCTTTTATAGAATTAAGTGCGACATTTTCTTGGCATATTTTTAAACTATGCCCATTTATTACAAGTAAAATGGTTTATCTATCAGTTGACTTTTAAAACCAAAAAGATGAATCATTTAACCAAAAAATATGATTTTTCAAGCAAATAGTTCACTTTGAAACCTTCACAGATGAATTTTAACTCAAATAGTCAAATTCACAAAACAAAAATGATAAAAATTCAATCACAAACAATTGCATTTTCAAACAAATAGTTGAATCTTTATGTCGAAAAGACGACTTTTTCAGAACGACGTTGAATTTTCAACAATACAAAATGAATTTTAAAGAAGAAGTTTTCTACCAAAAAAAATAAATTTTCAATCAAGAGGAACGAATTTTCTATCCAAAAAGAAGAATTAAAAAAAAACAGTTGAATTTTTGAAACAAAATATGACATTTTAACGAAATCGTTAAATTTTCAACCAAGTGGTCGAATTTTTAAACAAAAAAGATTACACTTTACTCGCAAACAGTTGCATTTTTAAACAAATAATTAAAACATCATGCCAGAAAGACGATTTTTTAGAAGAGAGTTGAATTTTCAAACAAGAAAGATGAATTTGCAATAAAGAACTTTTCTGCCTTTGATAGAAAAGTTCTTTGTTGAAAAAGAGGGACCAATTTTTTATCTAGAAAGACGAATTTTAAACAAGACAGTTGAATTTTCGAAAAAAATATGACTTTTTAACAAAATCGTTGAATTTTCAACAACTACAAATTAATTATTAACCTAACAGTTTCATTTGCAACATAGTTGAACTTTCAAGCGAAAGAGACCAATTTTCAACAAAATAGTTGAATTTTCAACCTACAAAGATGAATTTTTAACCAATTGGACGAATCCCTGAAAAAAAATAAACTTCAAACAAGAACGGTTGCATTTTGAACCAAGTAGTTGAATTTTCAAGTCAAGATTAATTTTTTAAAAGATATTTGAATTTTTAATCCAAAAGAGGAATTTTCTATCTGGAAAAAAGAATGTTCAACAAAACAGTCAAATTTTCAACCAACACTTAGAAAAATTTTTGTTTTGAATCAAAGAAACATTTGTTTGATCCTATATCAAAGCTAGAATTTGTTGATTCAAATAAAGTTTGTTTGCATTAAAGAATGGTGTGTTTGAATCAAATAAGTTTCGTTTGAATCAAACAAATATTTGTTTTGATCAATAAAATATTTGTTTCAACCCATATCAAAGAAAGAATTTCTTTGATTAAAGCAAACATTTTTCTGAGTAAAAATAGATTATTTTTTTACTAAATAATTAAATTTTTAACAGAGTAACTCAAAGTCCAACAAAATACTTGAATTTTTAACTAAAATGATAAATCCTCAACAACAAACAAGTGTATTTTTAATAAATAACTTTAACTTTGAACCAAGTAGTTGAATTTCCAATCAAAAAAGATTCATTCTCAACGAAAAATATAAAATTTGATATTTTACACAAAAAAGGTTTGAATTTTAAATAAAAAAACTTAAATTTTTCCAAAGAAGACGAATGTTCAAAAAATAGAAATCAAATTTCTAGAAAAAAAATGCATTTTCCACCAAGAAAGGTTTTTCATTCAAGAGAGAGAAAAAATGTCAATCAAATTGTTGAATTTTCAATACAAAAAGTCAAACTCTCTACAAAACAGCAGCATTTTTTATCCGAAATAAAATATGAATTTTCATCCAAAATAATATTTTTCAACCAAACAGTGGAATTTTCTACCAAAATAATATATTTTTCAACCAAAAAGACGAACTTCCAACAAAATAGTTCAATCTTAAACCAATAAAATGAATTTTTAACAAAGTACTTGAAGCTTCAACCAAGTAGTTGATTTTTCAACGAAAAAATATGAATTCTCAATGAAAAATGTAATAGTTTAACTTTCAACTAAAAACGATCAATTTTCAATCAAATATAGAATAGCTAAATTTTCAGTAAAAAAAAATATAATTTTCAACTAAAAAACGAATTTTCAACCAAAAATAGACGGATTTTCTTACTGTGTTCTTTTAATTCTGTTCGAATTTGAGCGAAAACCCGAGAAAAATAAGTTTTTTAAAAACAGGAGAAGAAGAGGAATTCTTTAAAAAAGGAGAAAAGCGGGAATAAGGGAAAGAGTGTGAAATCTATATTTAGGTATTGTGCTTGTGAAATAATTTCTAGAATTTTCATTATTTTAAGCAACGAAGGGAAAACCCCACCCCTCTGGCAGTGTGACGTACACTGAAAAAAAAAAAATTTGAATCCAAAGAAATGCATTTCTTTGATTCCATTTATTTGAGTCATGAAAACTGCTTACTTAATTTTACTGAATATTGTTTAAAAGCAACAAACTCGTGCATTGATTCAAAGAAATCATTTCTTTGGGCGCTAAATAAAGAAATATTTCTTGGTCTCAGAATATGAGATAATTAACTCAAGGAATTTATATCTTTAAAACTGAACCTAGTTTCGTTGAATCTCGCTTTTGCACCCAAAGAAATATTTCTGTAGTTTAATGATTTTGAGCCTTTGAATTGAAAAACATCCTATTTTAAATAATTAATTCATTGATGCGTGAAACAAATATTTTGGTTTCTTTGAATCAAAGAAATATTGAGATAAATGAAAGCAATATTAATTAAGTGAAAGCGATATTTCTTTCATATAAGGAGATTGATACTGTTGTTCAAATAGAACATATTATTAGTCGAATAAAGGAATTTGTTCACTTAAAAAATAATGTATTCACTTGGAAGATATGTTTCTTGTAATAATAGAGTAAAGTGATTTATGCCCAATAAACATTTCCTTTAAGTGAAGAAATATATTTTTGAAATAATGTCATATACCATTCGTTCGAAAAAATATGTTTGTACAATTCTTTATTTGTACCGAGTAGTTCAGAACTATGCCGCCAGCTGCGCAGATTTTATGGTCTCACAATTGAAATGGATTCTACAGTCTTTAAGTTAGCCATACATTTTCACCATAGATATAATCTGAAAAAATGTGGTGATTGGTGTTTATCCGTCTTCCTAAGCATTAGTCGGTTGGTGTTGCTTAAAATTCTTTTTTTTACTTCACGAAAACGAGAATAAATATATTATTATAAATTATAATCATTATAATTGCATTGAATATTTTTTAAAGAAATGGGCCTGCTCAGTTTTTGTACTGTAACAATTCAAAATTGTTAAACGATACAAGAACTTTTTCTGCTCGAGTATATTGTTCTTTGAATCAATTAATATTTTATCAACTCTATGTTACGTGTTTTCTTTAAACAATATGCTGCATCTAAGAAACAAATAAATATTGATTTCCGTTCCAAAAAATTTCTTTGCTGCAAATAAATGTTTATTTTACCAAGAAATACGTTTATTTGAATCAAAGAATCATATATTTGGTTAAAAAAAAACTTTTACTCAGTTCGAGTTACATTTATTTGCATGTAATAATTATTTTCTTGAACTTAGGTCATACTTTCTGACATTGCGGAACTCACCTGATCATACAAAATACTTATTATTACAGTCAATAACAAATGTATTTCGCTCAACGAATATTTCACAGTGTCAAGTAAATTTTTCGGTGTCTTAAGCATAGCGTTCCTGACATACAAAAAAAAACATTTCTTTAAATTAAAGAAATATATCTACGACCACATTCTGCTCTACCGTTTCTTTGAATCTAAGAAATTTTGTTTGATTCAAATAAGTTTTTTTCTCAGTGTATGCATTTTTTTCTAAATCTCTTCAAACCTTTGAAGCTACGTATGATCTTGTCTTCAATTGTAAATACTAAAAGTTGAAGAATTCTCAATTACAAATTATTAATTGTTGAAACTGCAGAATTTTCAGGTGCAAATCTTCAGTTTATGTCGAAGATTATTAAGAAAAATTGAAAAACATGAATTCTGTTCATTGAGGTTTTTTACTTATACGCATTTTAATGAAAATCAAACAAGAGAGTTTATGAACAATGAAGAATGTTGTTAATGTTATACGAAAGAAAATCGAATTTCCAGCTGCCGAAAATGGGAATAAATTGAAAAACTCTAGTACCGAAAATTACGTTTTTAAAATTACAATCTTCAGCTGATGAAAATTGAAAGATATTTGAGAGAATTGATAAGATTTGAAATATTACAAGTTTTATCATCTTTGTGTCACTTTAATTCTATTATTACACTTCATCATTGCAGACAGTCTTCGCAAACTTCAAAGAAGATCTGAATAATTTACGCGAAAAAAGTATGAAGCAACTGAATGGCATCGTAAGGAAATTAGAACTAGATTTTAAGGTCAGTTAGTGAAAATAATTTCATTTCTTAAAACACTTGTTGGATAAACAAGATTGGGAAATTGAAAAATCTCTGTAATTATTTTATTCTTTTTGCTCACTAGACTACAGTTGATGATGCAAGATATAGAGGAGTAAATAAAGACGTACTGGGATGTTGGGGTGAATTTAGAAAACTTGAGGAATACCATAAATCTAGATGGAGTGTATACGCCAGTTGTTATACTATAGCCTTTCGAATTTATTATAAGGAGAAGAAGTTGCTTAAGGGGCAGGTATTTGAGGAAGCATTCCAGGTACATACAAAATATAAATCATAATCGGTTTATTACGAATTCAATATTTCAAATTTTCTAATCGAGTTCCATACACCTACATATTTATTAATCAAATGCAAAATCTGAACGACATCGAATTTCTTCGAATATTTGCATTCTTTTGAATACAGACATATTCAAGTTTTTCAATTTTCCCGAATTCTCTGAACTACTTAAATACCTTCAATTTTCTCAACTCCTTGAATTCCCGAAATGTTGTGAAATCGTTTAATTCTCTAAATTTCCTGAAACCGCTATATTATCTGAATTCGCTGGATTCCTCAGATTTGGTAAATTCCAAGAACTTGAGAATGATGCAAGAAAAGGTTATTTTGACGAATTCAGGGAATTCAGATATGTCAGAGAATTCAGCGGAATTCAGAACATTTCAAGGAAGTTGAATCAATCAAAAATGGTGAAGGAGAATTGAAAAGCATCCCAAGCTATTCCAAAGAATGAAAAAAATATATCGAATTTAAAGAATCACAAAAAATTCAAACGAATTGAATGTGAATTTCTAGTAACATAAAGGAATTCTAATCATTTCAAGTAATATACTGAAGCAGAGAGTATTAATTACTAAACCTCTTTTCTCATTGATGCAATCCGAAAAAAATAACATTAAGACCTCTAAATGAAAAAATGTAGCTGAATTTATTTAGATTAGAGTTTATAAAGTTCAGTGCTGATAAGTAATAGCAATACTATAATATCATGAAGATTTTTAATGCTTAAATATCTTTATCAATATATGACCTATTCAAAAGGATAGAAAGAAAACAGAGAAAAAATCCTATTATTTTTTTTACAGTATGCGGAAGAGTGCTATGATGGAAGTATTGCATTATTACAAAAAGAAGAAAAGAAATGTCGTTCTGAAGCTAAAAAATGCATTGAAAATCACGTTGTTGCGTTGTTTGGTCCAGGAAATGGATACGTACATGAACGACTGTGATTATATTGAAATTAAATGAACAATCTGAGTAAAATTCAGTTTAATATATGAACCTGCTTCCCATTATTTTCGTCCAAAATGATACATTTTCTACAAGGAAATTTTCTCTATTTTTCTACCATTTTATCGATACCGTACAGCACAGTTGGTATAAATATGGAATTATGTATTGCCCTTTCAGCTTAACTTGATATATTTGTACTTCTGATAATGGGCTCCGCTCTACCGATAATCTTCTTACCTTGGTTTATTGACCTATCTAACTCTCCATCTACCTTCTCGTCACATGTTCTATTCTCTCATCATTTAAGACAATGTTGCACATTGTTTTCTCACCTCTTCCTTCAAACACCATAATTTGTGTTTTATTTATGTTAATCTTGAGGCCCGTGTTCTATTTGCTTGTATTAAGTTTGCTCAACATTATTTTCAAGTCTTCGGTTGACTCTACCATAACAACCTTATCATCTGCGAGCGCTAGTCCACGTACCTTCACTGTCTCGAGTTCCACACCTTCTTCGTCGAAGAGGGCCACTCTTAGCCACTTGTCCATGTATATAATAATTAGGCATGAGAACATAACGCATCCTTACCTAACACCTTGAATAATATTGAAACAGTAACTTAGTTGCCCATTTACCCTCACACTTGCTTTGCTACTTGCATATATTGTTTTCATGACTCGTAGGAGCCATCCATCGTTTTCGTACTCTTTTAGGCCTTCCCAAAGTTTACGTCAATCCACCTTGTCAAAAGGTTTTTCTAGGTCAAGAAATGCACAGAAACTTTTTTCCTCACTCTCAAACTTTTCTCTTTGATCTGTCTTAAGCTAAATATTTGATCTTTACATGATCCTCCTGACATAAATCCACTTTGGACCTCCCATATCTTTTCTTCTGTTATTCTTATTGCCCTACATATAAGAATTTCTGATATATTTAACTTACAGTACTTAATACGATAATTTCTCTGTAATTATTTCGGTGGCTTTTATCTCTCTTTCCTTTCCTATTGAAAATTCTGTCGTCGTAAACTACATCGGATAGTACGTGGGAAACTACGTCGGAACCTACGACGGAACCTACGTCAGAAACAACGTTTTGACGTAGTTTTCCCTGTAGTATCCGACGTAGTTTACGACGTCGGAATTTTCGAAAGTGTTTGTATATTGCTACGATAATCGCTTTTCCCCAGTCTTTTGGAACTTCTCTCATCTCGATACATACGTTCATCAATTGGCACAACCTGTGAGGTATGAACTCGCCACCGTATTTGAGCATTTCAGCAATAATACTGTCTTTACCAGCAGCCTTACCTTTTTTTGAGATCTTAATTATATCCCTAACTTCAGAGGCAAAGACTTTCTCAATTGGATTTTCTAACTATCCTGTTCTATATCGCAGTTGTTGTGCTCTATAGCTTAGCTTCACTCTTCTTCCCTTTTGTGTCTTCTTGTTTCGTGTGACGTCCAGTGCAATCCAGTTCTTCGTCTTTCTTTCATCGATTCGGTAGCTCCAGCTGCGGTGATACTTGCGGCTTCATTCGTGCTGTCCAGGAGGACCATCACATCACCGGAGTGATGTGGTACCCCAAGGATCGGCAGGTCCCTGAATAGTTACAAGTAAGTGACAGGTTCTTTTTCTGAGTGACTTAATTTGCACCTCGGAGTTTGGCGACTAGCGATGGTCTTCAGGTAGCAAACTGAAAATACCTGTTGTAGTGTTGCGGCTACCTCACGGATTGGCACACCCACGACAGCTATTTTCTTTAAAGTGCTCAAAAAATTAGAAAGCTTCACGCTTTCACCTGCATTTTTTTACCTTGACGCTCATGTGCGTTGTGCGTCCTGAACACAAAACCCTTTGATCCCAGGAGGTTCACGTCGCACACACTCTAACCAGCGCATCCGACGTCGTCGGTTGCAACGGGCTACTGAGACCGGCCTCCCACACCCAGAGGGAGGGTATCGGCTAGGAGAAGCTCGACGGGCGCGTGAAGAGCGCAGTCACCGCGTTCGTGAGGAACGCCGCCAAAGAGCCATAGAATAACGAGCCGCCGCTCTCCGTGAAGCAGCCGAAAAAGCTAGGACGGCCGCCGAGGAGGATGCGGCGCATTAGACTAGGCCGATCAGGAACGCAGGATCCGCGTCAGCGTCGTCAGTTCAACAACCGGGAGGTACCCCTGACGCCAAGGGTCCTCCACTTCGTAGAGGAACCAGGTATGCCTTTCCGCCTGTGGAACTGACCCGACGTTCACCCGGGTCACACGCAGAACATAAACCAGTCGTAGTCGACTGCTTGAACTCGCCTCCACGACCACAGGCATTACTTGTCCCACCAACCTCGGCTTTACCTTCGCCGAGCAGTTTTATCCGCTTCCAGGTCCCTTACACGTTGCTTCCTCTCGCCGAAATCTCCGCTTCTAATTTTTCCATGACGGGTTTCGCGACCTACAAAAAAAACCCCTTCCGGGTTGGTGAGTCCGCTTTGGGCCTTGCCTTTCTAGGTCTTCGGACCACCATCCTTCACCAAAAACCCTTCCTTACTACCTTTCTTCCCCCGCCCCCCAAAGAAAACAAAAAACAACAACAAAACAAAAAGGTGGACTCACCGCCCATTTTTCACCCTCTGTATTGGCTAAATGGACGGACTGACGGCGTGGCAACAACTCATGAAAGGAGACATCAAGCGAGTTTATCTCCCTCCGCCCACCAGTCAACGAACCGTCCCCCAGGGATGAGCGGGCTGGACGCTTGTCTCGCCGCCCGCGCCCAAGAGAGTGTCGCTCGTACACAAGAACTTGTCGCTCGTCAACCGCAGAGGCCTGTCTAGCCTCCTCTTACCCTCTTTCTCTCTTGAGCGATCCCTATCAACGTGTGCGTACAGTCACCATTCGATAGCTCTCCTCCCATTTTCTTATACACGAAAACTAAGCACTGTAGTATCTACACCCCCCCCCCCACACACAAGCTCAAAAAGCCGGGGTTGATTACAAATTATTATATTCAACAAAATTTGGGAAACCATACGTTTTGATGGGAGAACGATGAGGAGGGGGGGAACAATACAGTCGTGAATGAGAGGGACGGGCGTAAGAAAAATTATTAACAATTGGTAACGTAGTTTATGGACGGCCCCTTAACATCAGTCTCGGCGCCACAAAGGATGCTTTCCGTGTCCAGTTCGCCACTGCAGCGGGGTCCGCAAGCGCAAGGTCCATATCGCGCGTACGATCTCGTCCTGATGCAAGTGTGAGGACGAGTCGTGGATTGCTGACCGATGATTGTAAGAATAAACCTGTTGTAAATTGACATAATTATAGAACCAAATTTTGTGGAAGGTTCAATTAAACTAAGAAGTGAAAGTTTAAATCAAAATTTTGATCAACTTTGTGAACTCTGACGTTTCTCATTATTGCTGGGTTATATCTCATTACGGTAAGTGACAAAACATTTAATATTCCAGGGACTTTTTGTTTTTGAAATATAAAAATTTCACCAAATTTGCAAAAAAGTATGAAACGCCAGTAAATCAATAAGCATTTTTCGTGCTCACGCTAGTTGCAAAATGCGGAATCTGTCCAAAATATCGTTTTTCGTCCTAATCTGAAACTGCGCACAACTCCAAAAACTTTTCAACAAAATTCTTCAATTTTTAACAAAATAGATGAAATTCTAACCAAACAGTTGAGTTTTCAACCATGGAGATTAATTTTCCATGTGAAAAGACGAATGTTCAATTAAGTAGTTTAACTTGTAACCAAAAAGATCAGTTTTCTACGAAACGGTAGAATCGATAATAGAGTATGTAAATTTTGAGTAAAAAATTAATTTTCAATCAAAAATACGAATTGTTGAAATTTCTACAAAATCGAGTCATTTTTAACCAAAATAGATTTATTCCTAGCAATTAAAATATTAGTTGAAAAATTGATTTTCAACCAAGAAGGAAGAACATGCTTCTAAAAAAGTAAGTAAGTTTTCAAACAAACAATAAATTTTTTTTGAGCAGCAGTTAACATTTCAACAAAATAGATCAATTTTCAACAAGGTAGTTGAATTTTCAATCAAAAAAGATAAATTTTCTACCATATAGTTAAAGTTTCAACTAAAAAAGGTAAATTTTTCACCAAAAATAGAATAGTTAAATTTTTAGTTAAAAAATGAGCTTTCAACCAAACAGGGAGAAAGTTTTCAATCAAAATAGGTAAATTTTAAAATAAAATATGAATTCAAGTTTCAACCAAGTAGTTGAATTTTCAACTATAAAACTTCATTTTTAACTAAAAATATCAATTTTTAGCCAAAAAAGACGAATTTTTGGAAAAAAAATCAACCTCCAAAAATATGTCAACCGAATACTTGAATTTTCTGCAAAAATAGTTACATTTTTAACTTAAAAAGATAAATCTTCAATGAAACAATTGTATTTTTGATATAAGCCGGGTTTGAGGGTAGGTGTAGCCGACTTAATCACAGGTGGATGGTAGGGTGAGGATGATCCTTGCTGCTTCTGATCGGGCGCTAGACAGGTGCTGGGTAGGCGCTGCTGCCGTTGGCTGGTTGATACGAGAGACAGTACCCAACGGGTAAGAGGCAGGCGCTGGTCTGCCGTCGGCGGTGACGTGGCAGAAACTGGTTCGAGCTCGGACCGGTAGACTCTAATTGTGTCTGGAAGATCCTAGTGGCCCCTTTCTAAGAGACAAGATACCGATAGGCCTGAAGTCTGTCCATGGAGGTCTGCACGGGCACCAGGTAGGCGCTAGTTAGGCGCGGGTTGGGCCACGTATTCTTCGTCCAGGGCCACGTTGAGGGGCACCGACGGACAGTATGTTGAGCTGGCGGGCTACCGTCCAGCCCGAAGGCGGAGGAGCTCCACGTGTTCAGTTTGATGACTCTCCGCTGACGCTTTCGGCAATTGTGACCGGGTTGGAAGAAGCCCGGTTGGTGAAAAGGAGGCGTGCAGCCCGGAAACGGCGATCCCGGGTGCATTTACTGGGACGGGAGCGACAAATTTTCCTACCAGTCATACGGCTGGAAGGCGGGACAAGAATAGGAAGAGGAATGATAGAGAGAAAAGAGTGCGTATGTAGCCTCGAAGGCAGACCATACGTAGTAAAGAAGAGAGAGAGAGAATGCGGGGCAACGAGAGCAGACCGCGGAAGGGAAAAGAGAGTGAGAATGCAGGGCTACTGAGAGCAGACCGCGGAAAGGAAGAGAGAGAGAGAGAGAGAGAATGCGGGGCTACTGAGAGCAGACCGCAGGAAAAGGAGAAGTTGAAGGATGGTAAAGGGATGCAGGAGGATGCAGTGAAAAGCTGCGAATTGATTTAGGAGTTTATTGGCGAATGCTAAAAAGTTCCGTGGTTCTGATTAATCTTGGTTGCGGGGCTCAAGTCGAGCACCGTTCAGCCAAGTAATCAGGGGAGAGCGCAGAAGCCAAGTGACGAGAACAGCTCGTGCACCGGCTTTTA
>JAABKJ010005219.1:0-23328 GCA_011634705.1 Andricus grossulariae
GTTCCTTGCTCATTTTGTTTACAAATGGACAGGGAACGGCTAGGAGCAGGACCTGCACGCGGTGCCAGCTGGTAACACTTCCAGGTTCTTTCGTGGGCCTGTAAGTGGCTAATCTGCTCCCCTCAGGGGAGGCACCTGGTCTTCTTAGCTCGGTTTGATTCCGTATTGAAACCTTTGTCATGTCTCTTTGCGAAATTTTCGAGCAGTTTTTCTATAACCGTATCCTTGGGAGTCGCTAGTTTAGAATAGAGCGTCCCCCGCGCAGGCGGAGAGCTGCTAGGCAGAATTCGTTCGGCGAAGCTCTCTAATTGCACAGATTAGCGCAAGACCTACTGTCCCTGGGCCAGCCGCGGCCAAGCTGTAATTAAATAACTTTAGGTTAAAGCCATAAGTGTGATTTACCCCGGTTCTACTGCGAGCTGGTGTCATTTCCAGATGACAGTTGCTGCCAGTGGGACCCTGCGGTGGTTGTTCATCCTTATTTTTTCTATATTGTAACCTGTGAGTTACAGGGGTAGCCTGAACATAGCCACAAGTTCTCTCTCCTGAGTGGTTCCCCTTAAAAGTTGCACCTCACAGAACAGGTAGGAAAGCGCAAACTCCGACAAACTCTAACTCAAACGCTATTGCGTAAGCACGGGAGGGTGAAAGAGAGCAGGAAAATAAAAATAGCGTTTCAGCCGAAAAACGGCATTCGGAATCTGGCGGCTGAAAAGCGTAGATCGCGAGCGTAGTAACCTTGAGGGAAGACTTGAAGATCTATCTTCTCTTCTTCCATCACAAAAAATTTTCCCAGAGTGGAGAGCGACTGAAAATTTAGTCTAAGAAACTAATTGTTCAGTTCACTGAATTATTTTTTGGCGTTTGCCCTGATTAAAAATATTTATATCGTGGTACATTTATTCGATTTCGAAGACATCAGGGTCCACCGTGACAAGTGGTAAAGGAAATTAAATCCAATAATTTACTATTGGTCATTTACGCCTCAAGCCACTTACAGGCAGAACAAGGAGTCAACTCCTATACCTGGCTGCGAAAGTGATTGTTCGTAAAAGACAGAGAGTGAGACGAAATATTTCTCTCTTTAAAGAAAGGACCTAAGAGTCCGGAATTAGAAGAAAACCGTTTGAAGGAATTTTTCATTTGAAATATAAAGTCGAGTCAGCTCTGGGACGCTCTTCCTCGATCTCACTTTTCTTGCGCATTCTTTTGAGATTCAGTCTTAGCTATCCGATTGACAGGTTATAAAAACATAAATAAAGACTAATAAGCAAATTATTCCTGTATTAGGATTATCGTTTATGCCGATGAGTACTTGCGTAGAGTAATAATTACCTGTTACGAGTTTGTGGTTAGTTACTGGGGATAGTACCCAAAACAATGCCTTTCTATATAAATAGTCTCCTTAGAGAGAAGTGATAGAAAGACTGAATTTAATTTGAAAAGAGAAATCCAAAGCTCTAAGGAGAACTTTGATTTATTAAGGAAGGAAATCCTTTTTGACCTATAGAATATTATAAAAAGAACAGTATGAAGAAAGTAGAGAGAAAAAGACGAAAATTTACCAAAAAGATTTTTTTAATTATAATTAGCATAAACGCTTATATTGCCAAAATAGATAATTGCCAGGGCAATCAGAAAATACCTGTAGCACGACTACTAGAAAATAATAATGAGAAAGTAGAATGGAGCATCGAAAACGGAGCTTGCCCGAAGTGCAGCTCGTATTACATATAAAAAATAAACTGTACGATAAATTCCCGATCGAGACGTCTACCACGAATGTTTCTATAATCCATTTTATATAAGAAAAAATATAATGAATTTAGTTGAGGAACTAGAAAACTGTGTGTACAAATAATTTAAAGCAGGATTAATTACTTACCTTGATTATCGATTAAAAATGACTAATTATATAACATATAAAAAACGGACTGAAACATTGATGAAAGATTAATGCCACGAGCATCATAACACATTGACTTTTTAATGTTTTTACCAGTTACATGAAGTATTTTGATACTTCAGATCTCAAACAGTATATTACAATTCTACGTTCTTTTTTTTAATTACGGGTATAGAGGATTGAGCCTTATATTGCGCACTATAAAAGACCCTGAGATGGTGCGACGACGACCTACTGGGATTTCAGTGATTTCTTCTCCAGTCAATACTGAAACTGCTCCGTTTGTCATATTTATTTTCGCCCGTCTTTTATTGCGAATAATATTATCATATGTATAGAATCCAGCAAGAAAATCATGAGCCTCCAATATAGCCAAGACGTCACCATCGGATGTTGATACCACAATTTGTTCTTGGGTTGGCATAGGCTCATAACGATTATTTCCTACTTTCATTTCAAGTGGTTTATTTGCAGGAAACGTGTATCTTCGAAGTTCAAATATCCGCTGCGAATTCGCAAAAGGAATGATGCGAATAAATCTTAGTTGATCAAGTCCACATCCAAATCCGTCAAAAGAAGGAAGCCTTGTAGGAGGAACCATGATCCTGCCAGAAGGAGACCGAGACCTGGCACGAGGAGCAGGCTCGGCAGAAGGAAGATACCTCTCAGGTGAATTCTTCTCTTGAGAAGAAGAAGATCTGTCACGAGCAACTCCAGGAATAGGTGCGCCATTAGGCAAACAATCAAACTGTGAACTTAACTCTGCAACAAGAAAGAGGGGATTACCATTTTTTTAAAGTGCTTTAGTATTTTATGAACCACTTTTTTCAATATTTTGAGGCGAGTTTATATCTCGGTGCCACATAATGTAATAAAAATGTCATAAAATGGCAAGACAGATCATTCAAATTCAAAAAATTAGCTCCATTTCCCACTAGATATAGTGAACTTTCGTTTATTTTAATTTCTTCCTATTTGAACCCCCACAAGCAAATGTGTAACAATGATGCTAACGGACCGCAACTGTTTCAACTGCGCAAGTCGGGGCTATCTGAATCGTTTCCAATTGGAACACATAATATTGCGCAATATACTCGAGCGAGTATCTGCGCACTGTGCCATTCCGTTAAAAGATGTTTACAAGTTTTGATTTAGAAGCATTTTCAGAATTTCCAAAGCTTTCAAGAGAATAAAAAATGTTCTGAACATTTGTGGGAAATCGTCATTTAAAGAGATTTCCAAATTATCAAAAAAGTATTTGGAAGATTTAAAGGCCATTTTTTTAATTTTGCGGAGTTTGTTATAAAATCATAGGAAAAATTTGAATAATTTTGGAAGATATTTAGAAGTGTTCATAAAATTTGAAATTTAATAAAAAATTTGAAAACCTGTAAAAAATGTAGATTTTTGAATATTGCGAAATAAAATTCTGTAATTTTTAAAATATTTTTTGAAATGTTTCAAGATAATGAGAAAATTCTCTTCAGATTCCTGGAAATATTGAATGTGAATCTTTATTGAAAAAAAATATTTGAATGGAATATATATAAATATTTTAAATCGTCGAAATATGTAATAATGTAAAAAACTGACTTGCATTATCGCAATTTGAAAAACAAATTTTTCGGCATATTACTTTTTGGGTCAATAACCTACTTTACTTTAAAAATAAGGTTTTTCGTCGAGCATTTTAATTGGTTTTTGGCGGAACGCTGAAAATATTTTTTAAATTACATATATTATACTATTATATTCACCAATAAAATTGAGGATCATTGAGGAGGTGAAGATCAGCGCATTAACGATCCGCATTTTTTCGAACAAGAGGAAAGACTGATGATTATAGTAATATATTAATATATATATATACATCCTATGGTCGTTATCTTGTAGAATATAGGCGTTAATATTAACGTTTTGAGATATTTACATTTCATTATCATGTTTCGAGCAAAGAAACTTAGTTACTTTATTATTTAAAAATGATTAAAAATTATATACACTACCGTCGGAGATTGTATCCAGGAATTATATACTGTAAAAATAAATTACAGCTTATCTACAAGAATAATGCGAGCGGTACGAAAACCACTGATGATTTTTGAAGATGACAACATAGTCGGAAATAAAGTTATATTTTTTTTCAATTAGAAAGCATGTTAAATTTTGACCAAAAATTGGACAGTTGAATTTTCAACTGGAAGAGATAAATTTTGAACTAAAAACGAAGTGGTTATATTTTCAGAATAAAAAAAATTAATTTGAAGCCAAAAGGATGAATTTTCAACAAAACAGGTGAATTTTTGAAAACAAAATTTCTTTTCCAAACAATTGTTGAATTTTCTACAAAGCAGATTAATTTCTTACTAAATAGTGGAATTTTCAACCAAAAACATGACTTTTCGACGAAGAGGATTATTTTCTACCGAAAGAGACAAATTTTCAACAAAATACATGAATTTTGGACAAAAAATGTAATTGTTAAACCAAAAATGAAATATTTAAATTTTCAGTTAAAAAATCCAGTTCCAACTTGACAAGATGTATTGAAATAGTTGAAAACTATTTGTATTACCTACGTATATTACTCTGAATTACGTGGATTATTCTGGATTACATTGATAATTCGAATATTTTTCAAATTTTCAAACTCGAAGATTCTAAAACTGCAAAACTTTCAATTGAAATCGCTCGATTTAAAGAAAAAAAATATTACTTGAGTTATAATTTAAATATTTTAAATTTATAAACTGTTAAAATTTCAGATTTTTCTTGAGCGATAATTCTTCGTAATTTAAATAGGTTGAATTTACAATGAAATATTCTGTTTACTTGACGACTTGAAGAAAAAAAAATTAATTAGCAAGATTAATAATTGAAGAATCTTGAGTTATAAATCTTCAAGATAAACATATCTCAAAATGATGCTTAAAATTTCATTATTTCAAACTATAAACATTCAAAATGAAACATGTTGACGAATTTTCAATTTTCAATATCTTCAAAATGAATTAGTATCAAATTTGGGAAACATCAGAAAGATTCAGAACTTCAGAATAACTAAGAAAAACCTTTATTTTGAATTGAACAAACCGTTTCTTCAACTTTAAGAGGGTACTCAATTTGCTAAACAGTCAGAAATCGCAGGGAGCCAGGACAAAACTCTATTATAGCTGTCGAAGTTGCATAAGGCTGTGTTTCACCAAGAAATTGCTGAATAAGCTGCTATGAATGGGCAGGTGCGTCATGAGACGTCGTCATAGGTGATTTATCGTGGTTCTACTGGGAGCCGGTATCATTTTTAGATGGCACTTTCTCCCAGTGGAGCATATGAAAGGCTGACTGAGACAGCGATGAAAGATTAGATCCAAGAGAATTATAACACATTGACTTTACAATGTAATTACCAGTTACATGAAATATTTTGATCCGACTTTAGATCGCAAACGTTATATTACAGTTATAATTTGTTTTTTTAATTAATGGTGTAGAAGACTGAGCCTTAGATTGCACACTATGGAACACCCTGAGATTGTGCGGCGGGCACCTATTGTAGTTTCAGAGAATTCTTCTTTGGTCAATGCGGTAACCTTGCCGGTTGTTATATTTATTTTTGATTGTCTTTTTTGTCGATAGGCAATACGACTATTACATCTATATATTTCAGAAAGAACAATATGGGTCACCAATATGGGAAAGACGTCACCATCGGATGTTGATAATACAATTTGTTCTTGGGTTGGCACAGGCATATACGCAGGCAATTCAAGTCCTCTATTTGCTGGAAAAGTGTATTTTCGAATTTCAAATATCCGGTGCGGATTTCCCAAGGGATTGAGCCGAATAAATCTTAGTTGATCAAGTCCACATCCAAAAATGTCAGAAGAAGGAAGCCTTGCAGGAGGAACTATGGTACTGGCAGGAGGATACCTGGGCTTGGCAGGAGGAGACCTTGACCTGGAACGAAAAGGAGGCTCAGGAGGAGGAAGAAGCCTCTCAAGTAAATTATTTTCTTTAAAAGAAGAAGGTCTGCCACGAGGAACTCCGGAAATTAGTTGGCCATTAGGTAAACAATCAAACTGTGAACTTGACTTTGCAACAGGAAAGAGAGGATTTCAATTTTTAAAGTACGTTGGTATTTCATGAACCCCTTGTTGCTATATTCTGCAACAAGTTTATATCTCGCAGCCACATACTGGTGTGAGACATTTCATAGAATGGTTAGACAGTTCATGAACAGCTAGCGGATCGTGTAATAATCGACAGTGTATTGAAGCAGAGTTTCACTATCTGTATAACTATTTTAGTCATTTTGTGAAACAACTAACTGGCCACAGAGAATAGAGTGTATTATATTTTAATGAAGAAACACTGGTTTATCGTATTTTAAGAACATTGTTTACTGCATGTGGACAAAGATTTGAAGAACATATTTTTTATTGCCTTTCAGTGTCAAAAATCCTTTTCAGTCAGAGCTCTGTCAAATAAAACTTTGATTTTCTCAATTCATTCAAAACAACAATATCCTTTGCCATTTTATGTTCTTCAAATAATGAAACGATTTTTGTGTAAAAAAATGTTTACTTTACTGCCATAAACGATGAATTTTCTGTAGAAGTAAACGAAAGCTCCGTAAAACAGTTGCATTTTTGACCAGAAGAGAATCAACCAAATTGTCCAATTTAAGAAAAGAAAATTCAACTTTAACCAAAGATAGTTCAATTTTTAACAAAATGATAGATTTTCAATCCATAAGAACGAATGATCGACAAAACTGTTGCATTTTCGACTAAAAAATATGAGTTTTTGACAGAATACTGGAATTTTTAACAAAATCATTACACTTTTGAGAAAATAGTTGAAGTTTTATTCAAATACTGGCATTTTTTGTCTACGACGATGAGTTTTCACTAAAATAGACGAATTTTATAACCAAAATGATTCAACTTTAACAAAAAACAGTCCAATTATAGATTAAATTCCAATTTTCAACCAGAAATGGAATAAGTAAATTTTCAGTTTAAAAAATTGATTTATAGTCATAAAAAGAATAGTAAATATGGTAGTTAAGCTTTTAACTAACGAGATGAACTATCGAATAAAATTAATTTTAAAAAAATAATAATTTCAGTTGAATTTTCACCTCCAAAATATGGATTTTCAACTTTCGATTTACAGGAATTTTTAGGGCGCCAGGCAGAACCCCTGATAGTATTCTTTTTTTCACAGGAGTTTATCGTTCAACCTAGCCGAAATTAACCTGTACCCTGACTGGCATTACCCGTGCCCTACCCACCTTTACCCCATACTCTATCCGACTTCAACGCATATTCTACCCGACTTTACCTTGTACTCTAGCCCACTTTATCCTGCACTAAATCAAAATTCACCCCGTACACAACATTGTACGCAACATGTCCAGGATCCTCCGAGTTTCCTATAAATGAACCGGCGTGTCAAATTACTCTGTGAAGGAGCCCGCACAGGATCATTCAAAGGTTAGCTTGCCTACAGGTTCCTTTCTAGGAGCAAATACAGTTTACTTCGTCAAATTCCTGTACATGAACCGCCAAGATTGCCTGTAGACCCGTTGGATGCAGGTTCGTGTCCAGGAACATGTCCAGGATCCTCCGAGATTCCTGTACAGGAATTTTCAGCTGGCGTAAATTATTCACTTTTTGAGTTAGAAATGATTCACGGTTGGTCACTTTTTCGGTTGATGAAGGTCACGTTTTCCTTTCTTTCAAATAAATAAGGCGATGCCTCAGCAACACTGTAGCTCGATAGAATATATTTTTGATTGAAAATTCAATTATTTTGATGAAAATGCAAACATGTAAAAAAGCCACAATTTTTTATTGAAAATTCAAATGTTTTGTTGAAAATTTGTCTTTTTGGGTTCAAAATTCAACTCATTGGCTGAAAATTAATATTTGAGTTAAACATTGAACAATTTGTTTGACATTTTTTCCTTTCTTGACTGCAAAATGTTTTTTGATTTAAAATTCAACGCTTTTGTTGTAGATTCTTTTTGGATTAAAAATTCAACTATTTTGGTAGGAAACTAAACTATTCGTTGAAAATTGATATTTTCGTTGGAAAGTTCATCTTTTTTTAGGAAATTCAAGAATATGGTTGAAATTTTGTCTCCTTCTTGATCGAAGAATCTTCCTTTGTTGAAAATTCAAATCCTTCGGTAGAAATTACATCATTTTTGAGTAGAAATGCAACTGCTTGCTGGAAAATTAATCTGTTTTCGTTGAGGATTCAACTATTTGGTTAAATATTAGTATTTATAGGTTGAATTCAACTGTTTTTTTTTATTTAAAATCGAAAAGAATGTGGTAGTCGTATCAGTTCAATGTTTAATTCGGAATTTTTTCTTTTTATATGAAAATTCGACTGCTTGGTTGAATGTTTAACTATTTTGTTGAAAATGAATTTTTTTAGTTGAAGATTCATCATTTTAGTTGAAAATATATTTTTTTGGTTACAAATTTTAATATTTTGTTGAAAATGCTTTATTCTTTTGGTTTAATTCAATCGCTTTTTGTTTAAAATTCAAATCTTTGTTTATTGAAATATCAACTAGTAAATTTTTCGTTGAGACTTAATCCTTTTTGGTTGAATATTCAACTACTTGGTTAACAGATGAACTCTTTTGTTAAAAATTAATTTTTTTGTTTGAAGATTCATCATTTCAGTTGAGAATTCATTTCTTTGGCTGATACTGAGTTAATTTAGTTGAAAAAGCAATATTTTTACGTAGAACATTAGGAATTCGAAGTGTTTTAATTTGAATTAAATAGTAGTACCTACATAAATCCTAATTAAAAAAATGTATTCCGGTATCTTTGTTAAGAATCTTCTTATTTTCTCTGTTTTTAGAGTATTTTAGCTTCTGAAGCCTCTATAAAAATGTTTTGAATTTGCGACTACAGAAGTGATTCCTTCAAATCTGCAAAATGAGCAAATAAATCGTATAGAAATTATTTGAAATTAGTACCATAAAAGAATCTCTTTCTTGTCTAAAATTTGAAATACTTTGTTGAAACTTTATTTCTGTTTGGTTGAAAATTAACTTTATTAACTGAAAATTTAACAATTCCAGTTGTGGAAAAGTTGTCGTCTATCTTGATCGAACATGCTTTCGAACCAGATCCAGACACAAGGTAAAAGTCTTATCCCTCATCTGTCACGTATGTTTTCCCACTATTATTTCAAAATTAATACAAACTGAATTTTCGAATTAACATATTTTGTAGAATCGATAGTGTAACTTGGCACACGTGGGCCAATTGCTGTAGTGCACTTTTCCCTTTTTGGTACTTAATACGTTATCTTTTCAAATATTTATTTAAAAATGATTAAGAAATAACAGAAAAATTCATGTCAATACTTGCACCTATTCTTCAAATCTTTTTGATCGATTTGCAGAATTTAAAAATCATGAAAAACCTACTTCCTCAATATCATTTGCCTTTTTTTTCTTTTTTAATTTAGTTTGTATCTTTCAGATCAACATTGATTTTAAATACCTGCACAAAAATAAAGCAAACAAACTCTTTGACGAATGGCCACAAGTTTCAATAAAGCTGATAAGCGTTGCGAGAAACCGTACCAAAGTCTCTGATGTTATAGAGTTTCTAAAGAAATAGGATGAGACCATTAAAGAAGGTGCAGATTTTGGTTATATTCAAATCAAATTCAATAGAAGATTATTCATTCATATGTATGCGCATTCCGACTTAGTTTAATAAAAAAAGATGAGCTGTTACAATAAAGATAATCAAATTATAAACCTTTATTTTCAATCAGTACGTTATTTCCAGGCAACAATGAAGTTATCCAAATTATATCACTCTTACTGTTACCTATTTTGTTGAAGACAGCGAGCTTTAAATCAAAAGCCTGCAGAGAAAATTGGAGACCTTGCTTGAATGAAGTGCAGAGAGGATGTGTACTTCACGCTTTGCTACCGTACAATTTTTTAAGATTTTGAGAAGAATGTGAAACATACTGAAAGCTTTATTAATAATTCGATAATTAAAATATCATTCTTTTCAGACCGATGCAGACTTGTATCTTTTTCTAGCGGAAAGTCATCAAACAATTTAGAATCGGAAGCTTACAAATCAACCCCTGCCGGTGATATTAGGATCGGTAGATATCATCAGTTCCAAGGTAAAAAAAATGATATCGAATATGAAATGCTTTCTGTTCTGAAAGCAGTAGATATTTCCTACAAATCCTTCTTCGTGCTAAATGCCGAATATCCCGTGGAGTCCAAACACATATGGACATTTCTGCAACGTCATGTCTACGATATGACAGATTCCAATTCGAAAAAATGTATTTCGGTTAATAAGCTAATAACAGCAGTAAACAAAGTGTAGTCGCGGACGGAAAGCTAGACAAGCGGTATTATAAGTTCTCAGATTTAAGAAAGAAGGCGCGTCATAACTTAAATAATTATTTCTAATCAGTAAACTTTAAGTATTCAACGTTGTACTTAAAATGAGAGCTTGAAACTTGTTTCCAAAAAAGTATGATCTTCAAATTTTAAGTTTTGTAATGATTATAAAGCTGTGAAGTTTCCGAAGGTACTTATATTTGTGCGTCATACTTTTGATTTTTAAAGGATACATTTTTAAACGTGAGGTATAAGGCGTGTGATAGCTTAAATTATGCAGTTTATTTCTAGAGAATTCAGCCATTTATACGTATTTATTTGTTCGTGTTTTTTAGTGAACTTGTTTAAAATACTTTACAAGCAGCTAAAGGATTTAAATTTCATTTCCTAAGCTTTGTAATAATTTCGTTACCGATTGTAAACGTTGAAGTTGAACTTGCATAAGATTTGATATTCCTAAACTGTGTAAATGCCTTCAAACGCGAATCTGGGTAAAATACTTTACAAAAAGTTAAACTATTCAAATTGATTTGAGTAAGACTTGACATAATTTCATCACCTGTCTTAAGAGTAAAAGTTTAATTTGCAAAAGGTTTCACTTCGAAAAGTGTGTCAGCGTTTTATGCCATTCAACCTGTTTCAAACATATACCACATGCCAAAGAAGGATTATAATAAGTGTACTGGTGTTGCTGACTGCACACGCTCTTACAGCGACCTTAACTCATTTATAAAACGCTTGATGACTCATGAAGAAAGTAGAGTAAACAATATAAGTAACATTGAACTAGAGCAGAATCACAATGATCCGGGTGACCCTATTACTGAATTAAAAGAAAACGACGTTCCTACGGTTCCTATTGACGAACCAGCTGACAATGGTTATATATATAATTAAAAGGCGACAGAAATTGATTTAAAAATGGAAGCAATAATTATAATATCGCAGTTATAGGACAAACCTCTGCTACCTAGACATACTGTGCAATTTGTAGTTTTCTTTTTTCCTTTCATACCTGCCAACCCATGTTCCCGGTATCCGCTTTCGCATTACTCCAGGAACATGGGTTATAGGCATTCTACACCGTACTTTAGCGCACCCATGATTGCCTACCTGGCCTTCTCCAAGATTCCACCCCAGCCATGTTCTTCGCATCGTCCTCAGTAGCGCGACTAGGTCGCACAACGGGCTCGTCGGCCTTTGACAACAAGTTTGGGTGGAAATATTGTTGGGTGCAGTTTATCCTCCCTCACGAGAAAGCGGCATCCTCGGTAGAAGAGACGGATGTCTTTTCTCGGGCTCGCCGGCCTTCGACCCTGTGAATTAGTCACTTATGACCGCTGCTCTCTACGGATTCTCTCCTGCTCTTTTTTTTGTCGTTGTCGAAGAACGGATTCCACATAAAGTGCTACTGCATCCCAATGCTATTGGTTGCGGAGCATCATCAAGGCTATATTCTCGGAGGCGAATACATCCCCGAGCACATTCTCCAGATCGTACTTCTTAGTTGCCTATCTGTGGCAATTGTAGAAGGTATGTTCTACATTATCTACGTCTGTGGGACAGTAGTCACAAAATTCGCTTTCCTTCCTATTTCGCTGGTGCAGATAGGCGTTAAAGTGCCCGTGTCCGGTGAGGAATTGAGTGAGGTAAAAATTTACGTCACTGTGTTTCCTGTCGAACCATGGAGACACCTCTCCTATCAGCTTTGCCGTCCACCTTCCTCTGGTATGGGTGTTCCACCAGTGCTGCCATTCTTCTAAGATTCTGGCTCTCTCTTCTGTTTTAATCAGAGTGCGATCCTCCTCTTGCTGGAACCGATCGTACTTTCTCTTCCTCTCCTTGGTGAGAAGGAAAATGGGAATTACTCCCGCAACAACCATCACTGCAGGGGCAGAAACAGTCCGATATGCACTTGCTATAAGTAATGCGCAACGTCTTTGCACCGAGACCTTCGGTTTTGGTATTTCTGTATATCGAGCGCATCAGCCCACATCTCCCCTCAATAAAGCAGGATCGAGTGGGCCACACTCATCAGCATTTTTCTTTTACAGGCTGTAGGGCCTTTGATAGTCATGAGACTGGAAAGGTTCGCCACTGTTGAACTGGCTTTGTCAGCTGCTTTCTTAATTTGTGCCCAGTGAGTCAGCTTCTGATCCACGGACTCTCCGAGGTATCGGACAGCTTTGACAGCCTCTACGGGAACTCCGGCTATCAGAAACCTCATGAGATCTCCGTAGTGTCTCTGCCTCGTGAAGACAACTACTTCGGTATTACTGGCCGCAATGTGCAATTTGTAGTAGATGGAATAAATACGTTCACAGATGCTTATTCTCAAGTAATTGAACAAACCTTGCAAAAAGAATTAAACTCAACAGAACAGGGGACTGATATCATGCAAATCTTAACAAAAGTAAACAAAGTAATATTCAAAGTTCATAATCCTTTTTAAAATTTAAATATGGAATATAAAAGATTAAAATGTTTAGCAGAAAACAGTTTCTATAAACCGCCACGAGGATTTATTATGGGGCAAAGTAAAATACAGAAAAATGTGGAGGGTCGAATAGTATCAATGGGCGAGGATGTTAAAGGAGGATTCATTCCCTCAAGGAATACTTTGTAATCAATTTTCGAAATACCAGGTTTATTAGAGGAAATTAAAGGATACGTCAATGCATTCAAAAATAGTACAGGCACAATGATGTATAACTTTATTCAAGGCGAGGTTTGGAAAAAGCAATCTCAAAATCACGGTGATAAAACAGTATTTCCGATTGGTGCTTCATTCGATAATTACGAAACAGGTAATATCGTAAGATATTATATGGCGAAATAATATATTTTGGATTTTGCTTATTGTGTGGTGATAATTTAGGTTTGCACAGTATTATAGGCCTAACTGAATCTTTCTGTGCTAATTTTTATTTTAGAGTATGTAAAATACGAAAAGAAAAAATGAAAGTTATGTGCGAAGAAGACCCAGCACTTTTACGAATAAAAGAAAGTTATGAAAGCGATTTAAAGAAAAATAACCTATCAGAAACAGGAAAAAAGAACGTTGTGTTTGGAATGATGTAGATGGATTTGATATCACTGAAAATGTTGCTCTTGATATTATGAATGACGTTCCAGAAGGCGTGGCCATTTACACAATGCCGAAAATTCTTGATTATCTCATTTTTTGTTTAAAAGTATTTTCTCTCGCAACCATAAATGTTCGTATCAGAAACTTCAACTATAGCGTATTAGAGAGATCGAATAAACCACCAAATATTACTCTCGAAAGTTAATCAAAGATTAAAATCGACATGAGGTAATAAAGTTTGGAAATTATACTTTAAATTAAGGAAAATAATAGAAATTCTATACTCTACTAAAAATTCGAGCAGCAGATATTACATTGTTCGAGTGCCTTATATCAGAACACCACTCATTGTATCGCGAGCTTTCAATGATACCTTAAAATCTAAATTTCACTTTGTGGAACACTATCCTAGGTGGATAAAAAAAGTTGGTCCTTTAATTCACTGCTCATCCATTAGGTTCGAGTCTAAACACAAGAAGTTTAAAAGTACGTGTAATGTCTCTGGTAGCAAAATTAACATCCCTCACGCCCTGGCTGTAAAATACCAATTAAAACTGAATTATTTTGTTCAAAATTACCGCTGTAGCAATATAGAAATGGGTTCTGTAATTCCTTCCGATTTTAACCAGTTCGAGTTACTTCACTATAAAACATACTTTCCAAAAGCTGCATTTCGGGAGAAAATTATAGCTTTAAAATAGGTAAACATGCAAGGGACTCTCTACAATAAAGAAGCTATTGTTGTAATTAATGATGACTCTTCATGTCCAGTATTTGGCAAAATTTGTTCAAACTACGTAATTGAAGAAGTCGTTTATTTTTTAGTGTTTCCGTTACCCTCCATAATTTGTGATGGCCACTTCCACGCATATTGAGTTGAAATAGGGCCAAATAAATCAACCATGACTTCAATAACGTATGATGACCTACCACACAAATTCCCTTGTTTGTTAATTAAAAAAGAAACAAATTTTTATATTGCTATACGCTACTTAATGTATTAAGAGGATTGGATAAGATATATTTTAAACTCCTCCATTTCACTTTATATTCACTTAATATAATGTTTTCCTTTATATTAGTTCACAAAAGATCTTTATTTCGCAGCGGAGTATATGCTGTTTCATGACTAATCACATATGAATAGTAATAACTTCGTATTCTATTTTAAGGTACACGCGAATGTTAAAATGTGCCACAAGCAATGTTCATTGATGTAGATATATAATGTGTTATATAATGTCAGCAGGAGTTTATGATTCAGACGTTCTAAATATGTATGAGTTGCATTATACAAAAATGATTTACTGAATTTTATTTAAATCAAATCCCCTTCGCGTGATCATATTGTATTGTGCTAAATTTAATACAACTGGGGATTCATATTTTATTAAATTAGAAGACGTTCACATATAGATATAAAAGAAAAAGAAATCGAAAATTTTTGTTCCTAAAATTTTATCTTATGCATACAGAATTTAGAAGCTCATTACATTTATTATAGTGTAATTCAAAAATTATTTATTGCCCATTTTCAGAGCAGCTTCTTCATCATTATTTCTTTTGCAAACAATAATTTTAAATTCGCAGCGTTTTAACAAATTCTAATATACAGATGATCAGGTCGATCCACATTTCTGAATATACGCATTATACCAATTCTTTAATTTTTAATTTCAATTTCTAATCAAAAGAGGTGATTTCTCGATGAATTGAACCATTAAAAAAAAATCGAAATTTCATGCATTAAAAATATAAATCTTGCAACTTAAATGAATTTCAATTCTATATATTCAAAATTGCCAAATTTTCGATTTTCACTCCCAGGCGGAAATATTATATATAGTTTATATATACTGTGAAGTATTATATATAATATTCATTTGTTTTACACATTTTTTATATAAAAGAAATGAATATTATATATAATACTTCACAATATATATAAACTGTATATAATATTTCCGCCTGAGCTCTCCAGAAATTGTGGAACTTTGAATTGTGAGTTTCAAATTCTAGATGTTTAAATTTTGAAAATTTACAATGAAAAATTCTGTGATTTAAAAATTTTAACTCAACAATTTCCTAAATTTGAAACATTAATAATTGTCAATCTTCACAGTACACACACTTGAAAATGATATTAAAAATTTCATGATTTTAAACTTTAAACATTCAAAATTGAACAAATTGAAGAATTTTGAATCAAATTTCTTCAAAATGCATCAGTATCGAAAATGTGAAACATCAGAAAGATTAAGAATTTTAGCATCACTCAGAAAAATATAATTTTTTGTTAAAGGAACCGTTTTCTAAACCTTTTTGTTTCATTCCACCCAAAATAAGATTTGCTGAACAATTATTTTTCTGATTGAAAATTAATCTTTTCAACTGAAAATTCAATTATTCCATTATTGATTAAATATTGATTTTATTTTGGTGAAAGATTCTACTGTTTGGGATGAAAATTTATGTTTTTTAGATAACAATTCAACTATTTACTTGCAAATTTAGGCATTTTCTTGAAACCTCGTGTTTTTTGGTAGAAAATAAATTACTTAAAAATTAGTTTGAAAATCTGACAACTCGATTGAAAGTTTAGCTGCTTCATTTGAAATTCTTTTTTGTCGGTTTAAGATTTATCACTTTAGTTGAAAATGTATCTATTTGGTTTTTCTTATGATAGGTTAGATACACTGGGGTTCAGTGTGCATCTTCCTTAGAAAGGAAAAGTTACGTTTTGAAACTTAAAAGATAACGATAACTAATTCCCTATAAAGAGTACCTCACCCATCCTTGATTATTATACTTTTATACTTACCAACAGAGAAGGAATTGTTCAATGGTCGTGTTCCACCAGAAATTGCTGAATAAGCTGCTATGAATGGGCAGGTGCGTTATTGAATAAAGCAACGAGAATCATAACACATTGACTTTTTAATGTAATTACGGGTTACATGAAGTATTTGGTCCGACTCCAGATCGCAAACATTATATCACAGTTTTAAATATTTCTTTTCCACTCAATGGTGTACAGGATTGCACCTTATATTGTGCACTATAAAACAACTAGCTATTGCGCGGCGGGAACCTACTGGAGTTTCAGTGGTTTCTTCTCCGGTCAATAATGAAATCCGGCCGCTTGTCATGTTTATTTTTGCCCGTCTTCGAATGCGGTTGAAATTATTATGTGTATATATTCCAGCAAGAAAATTATGAGTCTCTAATATAGCAAATATGTCACCTGCGGATGTTGATAATACTATTTGTTCTTGGGTTGGCATAGGCTCATAAAGATTATTTCCTCTTTTTATTTCAAGTGGTTTATTTTCAGGAAAAGTGTATCTTCGAAGTTCAAACATCCGTTGCGAATTCGTAACGGGAATGATGCGAATGAACGTTAGTTGATCAAGTTCACATCCCCGTCCGTCAAAAGAAGGAAGCCTTGTAGGAGGAACTATGGTCCTGGCAGGAGGAGACCTAGCCCTGGCACGAACAGAAGATTCGGCAGGAGGAGACCTCGACCTGATACGAAGATGTGGATCAACAGGAGGAAGAGACCTCGCAGGTGAATTGTTTTCTTCTTCAGAAGAAGAAGATCTGTCACGAGCAACACCAGGAATAGGTGCGCCATTAGGGAAACAATCAAACTGTGTACTTAACTCTGCAACCAGAAATAGGGAATTACCATTCCTTTAAAGGGCTTTAGTATTTCATGAACGACTTGTTCCAATATTCTGAGACGAGTTTATATATCGTAGCCTTATAGTGTAATTATACATTTCATAAAATGGCCAGATTGTTCATGAATATAATTTTGATATTAAATGGAAGATTGAATTGAGCTGCAGCACTTTTGATATTTTCGGATTTACTGTGAATTGGGACCTAATTCGAATATCTTCGGTGAAATTCTTATTTCCGGAACGCTTAAAAATATTTTTTTTAAATTATATATATATCATATTATTGTATTCAACAATAGAATTGAGGACGAATGAGAAGGTGCAGAGCAGATTATAAACGACCCTCATTTTTTCCAAGCAGAGAAAAGACTGATTAATATAGTAATTAATATAGTAGTTAATCTGATTTGCTGAGATATTTGCATTTCATTAGAGAGTTTCAAGCTAAGGAATTGAGTTATTTAATTCTGAAAAAATGATATGAAAATTTATATACACTACCATTGGAGATAATATACAATTTAATCAATTTTCTTTAGGCCTATGTTTGTTTATGTTAAAATTTTTTATTTAAACACTTCCAGCATTTTTCGGATTGACATCGTCAGAAATAAAGTTACGAAATCTTTTCAATTAGTTAAAAATTAAATTAAATTCTACTTCGATTGAAACACAGTAGAGATATTTCGGTCCTTTTTAAGAGCATATATCACATGAGAAATTCTTTTAAATCATGTAAAAATTTTCTCAATTTTGTACCTCGACTTTAACTTGTGTCATGACCTTCAAAAGTTGTAGCTAAAATCTTAAATTTGCTGGATGGAATCTTTCAGATTACGAGATGAGAGATGTTCAACTAAAATCATGAATCTTCTAGTAGAATAGCTAAATTTTTAGTTAAAAAATGAATTTAAATTCAAAAGGCAACGCTTTTTCAACAGATTAGTTTAATTTTTGCCAAAGAGATTCATTTTCAACTAAAATGATAAGTCTTTGACCAAAAAGTCACTCTTTGACCAAATGTTTGATTTCAAATAGAATAATTTGTTTTTCAGTAAGAAGATGAATTTTGAACCAAAAAATAAATTATCAAAAAAATCTTTAAATTTTGACAAATATAGTTTCATTTTTAAACAGATAGATTTCCAAGAAAAAAAAATTAACTTTCTACCAACTGATAAAACTTTTTAACAAAATATATGAATTTTCAACCAAATAGTTAAAGTTTCAACAAAATAGTTCAATTTTCAACAAAAAGATGAGTTTTCAAAGAAGAATCTTAATTTTCCATGAATTTTTTTTTAAATGCATGAATTTTCTTTCAAGGAATAAAATTTTTTACAAACATTCAAATATTTAAACTTTCAGATGCAAAAATAATAATAAATCGAAAAGATGAATTTTTAACAACATACTTGAATTTTGAATGAAAGAAAAAAAACAAATTTCAACAAAGTACGTGAACTTTCAACAAAAAACATTAATTTATAACTAAGAAAAGAATTCACAACACAGAAGTTGAATTAATACTAAATTTTCAATAAAGAGACCAATTTTTCACTAAAAAATGTCAATTTTCAATCAACTATTTGAATTTTAAGCTATGCGAAGTCTTTAAAAAATACATGAATTTTCAACCAAATAGTTGAATTTTCAACGAAATATATCAAGAAAGGATAAAAAATTTTATCCAAGAAAGACAAGTTTCCGTCGAAAATGATATAGCTATATTTTGATTTCAGAAAATTACTTTTTAACTGAACAAACACATTTTCAAAAAACTGGTTAAATTACCCCGTGCTCTGACTTTACACCGTACTTTAACTGGCCCCCTATGCTTGGAGTGGAAGTAACTCAAATAATGTCTTAATTGTATACTAAAATTCCCAAAAATTCACCTTGAGTTTTAATCCTTTCATCGAATTCTTCTCATTTTCCTTATATTCTTCTAAATTCATTCCAATTTCATTGGAGTGTTAGAATTTTTCGGATTTCTGTTTTTTTTTTCAATGAACTTGAATTATTTTTAATTTAACTTTAGTTGTTTTGAAGTCTTATGAATCACATTATTAATCTCCCAGCTGAAATTTTCTGTGTAGGAAACTCGGAGGATCCTGGACATGTTGCTGGCAATGATCCTACATACGAAACTGCACATGTAATCTTGACAGTTCCTGTGCAGGAATTTGATGAAGGAAACTGTAGACAATCCTGCAATGGAACCTTCACCAACAAAGAAACCTTCGAATGATCGAGTATAGGTTCCTGTACAGGTTCCTTTGCGAAGTGAATTGAGGCGTGGGTTCCAGTTCATAAACACGTATGGGGTCATTCATAGAAAGCCGTCACAAAAACTCATGTCGCTTACAACTATAAAGTTGCCTTTCTTTTATTCCCTTGAAGATCGAACTTACTATCGAGAGAGCCAAGCCACTAGCGAACCCTCGCGGATTATTTCTTATACAGGTTCACGTATAAGATGCTGAACAAGTTCATATGCATGAACCCGCGTCTCACATCACTCTGTGAAGAAACCTTTAGAGGGTCATTGAAAGGTTAGCTTGCATACAGGTTCCTTTTTCGGAGCATGTACAGTTTCTTTCGCCAAAATTCTGCACATAAACCATCAAGATTACCTGTCTAGGTTCGTCTGCAGGTTCGTATACCGCGACATGTCCAGGATCCTCCGAGGGTCCTGCACAGGAATTTTCAGCTGGGGTAAATTAGGCACTTTTTGCGTTAGAAATTTTTCTTGGTAACTTTTCCAGTACACGAAGATCACTTTTCCCTTTTTTTAAAATAAATTGGGCTATTCCAGCTGTGACATTAATAAATTTAAATTTAAAATTGTTTTACTCCATTTATGAAAGAGTCTAATAATGATGGTCATGGAAAATTAGTCAGGGGAAAATCGGGGAATTTTGAAAATGAAATATTTTTGCGTCTCTTAGAAATTCATGTTTGGTGAGATCTTTGATTGCATCATTTTGACATCAAATAGAAGATTGAATTAACCTGAAGGACTTTCCATATTTTTGAATTTCCCGTAAATTGGGATAGAATTCGAATATTTTTAGTCAAGTTGTTATTTTCGAAACGCTTACAAATATATTTGAACATATATATAGTATACTATTATATTCACCAATCGAATTGAGGATAACTGAGAAGGTGCAGGCCAAAGTATAAACGAACCTCATTTTTTTCAAGAAGAGAAAAGACTGAATAATATGTTTATACATCCTATAGTCGTTATCTCAAAGAATATGAACGTCAAGCTTATCATTCTGAGATATTTACATGTCATCAGCCGATTTCAAGCAAAAAAAGTTAGTTACCAAGTTCTTTAAGTCTGATATCAAAATTTATATACACTGCAGTCGGAGATTATTTACAAGGTTTGCGCTCGTTTCATTAGCTACAGGAAAGTTGTATGAAAAATCTTCAATATTCAGGACGTCATCTTTTAAATCTTATTTTTAATTTAGACCGACCAGACTTCAAAGATTCAAATTCCAATGGATTACGCCAGATTATATCAGAATACCCTGAATTAACTCTATCCAAAACCAAAAAAAATGCATTTTCAACAAAAAATTTAAATTTTCAAACAAAGAGATGAATGTTCAATTTTTTAACTGAAATCATGAATCCTCAAACTGAATATTCAAAGTTTCAGTTCAAAAATACATTTTTCAACCTGAAAACAACAATTTTTCCAAAAAGCAAATAAATATTATACCAAGTTGATAAATTTTCAACTAAAATGATGACACTTTAACAAAAAATGACATTTTAACGAAATTTTTTGATTATTTGTAAAGTAGATTAATTTTTAACCAAAAGAGGTGATTTCTCGACGAATTAAACTATTTGGAAAATATCAAAGTTTCATGGAATTAAAATATACATATATATATATATATATATATATATATATATCTTGAAACTTAAATGAATTTCAATTTTATATATTCAATATTGACGAATTCTCAATTGCCACTCTTCAGAAATTGTGCAACTTTAAATTGTGAGTTTCAAATTCCAGGCGTTTAAATTTTGAAAATTTACAATTGAAAATTCTGTGATTTTGAAATTTTTACTCAACAATTTTCTAAATTTGGAACATTAACAATTGTCAATCTTCAAAGTCCTCACACTTCAAAATGACATTCAAAATTTAGTGACTTTAAACCCTAAACATTCCAGTATCAGTATCGAAAATGGGAAACATCAGAAAGATTAAGAATTTCAGGATCAATCAGAAGAATATAATTTTTTTTAAGGAACCGTTTTTTAAACATTCTTGTTTCACTCCACCCCAAATAACATCAAAATGAAGAAAGTCATTTTTTTAAGAAATGCTGATCTGGAACGATACAGTATTTCGTAGAAAATTGTCATTTTTTAGTTGAAAACTCAACTAGTCGTTCGAAAAATCAAATTCTTGGTAAAAACTTAAATACATTTTCTGAAGAAAATATATTTTTTAATAAAAATTACCCCGGTATTTTTTTATAGAAAATAAATTATTTAAGAATTAGGTTGAAAAGCTGAATACTTGATTGAAAATTTAGCTGCTTTATTTAAAATTCTTTTCTGTCGGTTGAAGATTTATCTCTTTAGTTGAAAATTTATCTATTTGGTTGAAAATTTACCTTGTAAGTTGAAAATTCAACTATTTGGTTTAAGATCGATCTATTTTAGTTTAAAATTCAACCGGCTTTTGAAAATTCACGTATTCTGTTGCAAATTCAATATTTTCGAAAACATGTTCTTTTTATGATAGGTTTGATATACTGGGTTTCAGTGTGCATTTCCCTTAGAAAGAAAAAGTTACGTTTTAAAACTTTAAAGATAACGATAACTAGTTCCCTATAAAGAGTAGCTCACCCATCCTTGATTATCATACGATTATATTTACCAACAGAGAAAGAATTGATTAATGAGCGTGTATCACCAGAAATTGCTGAATAAGCTGCTATAAATGGGCAGGTGCATTATTGATTAAAGCAACGAGAATCACAACACATTTACTTTTTATTGTAATTCCGGGTTACATGTAGTATTTTGATCCGAATTCAGATCACAAACATTATATCACAGTTTCAAATACTTCTTTTTCACTCAACGTTGTGGTGGATTGCGCCTTATATTGCGTACTATAAAAGAACCAGTGATTGTGCGGCGGGAACCTACAGGAGTTTCACTGCTTTCTTCTCCGGTCAAAAATGAAAATACGCCGCTTGTCATGTTAATTTTTGCCCGTTTTCGAGCGCGATTGTTATTATTATAACTATACATTCCAGTAAGAAAATTATGAGTCTCTAATATAGCAAATATGTCACCTGCGGATGTTGAGAATACAATTTGTTCTTGGGTTGACATAGGCTCATACCGATTATTTCCTCTTTTTATTTCAAGTGGTTTATTTTCAGGAAAAGTGTATCTTCTAAGTTCAAATATCCGGTGCGAATTCGTAAAGGGAATGATGCGAATGAACGTTAGTTGATCAAGTTCACATCCTTGTCCGTCAAAAGAAGGAAGCCTTGTAGGAGGAACTATGGTCCTGGCAGGAGGAGACCTGGACCTGGAATGAGGAGAAGGCTCGGAAGGCGGAGACTTTGATCTGGCACGAAGAGGCAGATCAGCAGGAGGAAGAGACCTCTCAGGTGAATTGTTTTCTTCCTCTCCAGAAGAAGATCTATCACGAGGAACACCAGGAATAGGCGCACCATTAGGGAGACAATCAAACTGCGAACTTGACTCTGCAACAAGAAAGAGGGAATTGCCACTTCTTTATAGGGCTCTAGTATTTCATGAACCACTTGTTCCAATATTCTGGGGCGAGTTCGTATATCGTAGCCACGTAGTGTGACTAGACATTTCCTAAAATGGCCAGATGGTTCATGAACATCATTTTGATATTAAATGGAAGATTGAATTGAGCTGCAGCACTTTGAATATTTTTGGATTTACTCTGAATTAGGACCGAATTCGAATATCTTTGTTCAAATCCTTATTTCCGGAATGCTTAAAAATATTTTTTAAATTTTATATATATATATATATATATATATGGCTTTCACCCAGGATGCTTGGGTTCGATTCCCGGTACGGGAACCATTCTGTTCGGGTTTGATTCCTTAGGAATCGAACCGAAGGGCCTATGACAAAGCCACCGAACGTGTCCTCGGGTTGCGGATAGAGGGTCCCTGTACCAAGGGTTTCTGCT
>JAABKJ010005220.1:0-23326 GCA_011634705.1 Andricus grossulariae
CATACTGTAAGTATTGCCATTAATGTTGAAAACTTTATATTTCTGCCAGCGAATCTTCCATTCTTTCGTTGTCAAACTGTTTTCTGCATAATTTTTCTTTTACCGCTTCAATTTTCAAGCTTTTAGTAAGTAACACTATCTCTTTAATAAAATAGATTTATTTATTGCAAAGTAGAATTAAAATTGTTAAATAATACGGATTTTATAAGCAAAATCGCCTTTGCCCCACCGGCCTGTCCTGCCCCTCCTGACCCTACTCAACAGAGGGTGGCTGCAAAACTTCATTTTCGAAATTCCATGACTTTTCCCTGATTAATTTTTCATTTTCCCTGACCATTATTATTCAATTCCAGACTTCTAATCTTGTAACATTTTCATATAGAATCTTTTATAAAAGGAATAAAACAATATTTTATTTGTTATTCTTGAGGACTGCCACAGCCTAATTTACTTGGAAAAAGTTGCCCATTTAAGCCGAAAAAAGACGAAAAATGACTAATTTATAACCCAAAAAGAGACTTATATACATTAAAAATGTGACTAATGTTCTTTTGAATTTAAAAGGATTCGAGTTATAAGATTTCTAAACAATTCAAGTTAAATTCAAAAGAATTTAAATGATTGATAAAATCCGCTAAATTATTATGAAATACCTAAGAATTTAAGGTAAGTTTTAATAGACTTCAAAATGAATTAAACAAAAACTTGAAAAATGCAAAAATCCATTGAACTCAAAAGAATTATTGAGTGAATTAAGAAAAAATCAAGATAATTACAAGAAATACCAGAGAATTGAAAAGAATCTGAAAGAATTCAGGGTGAATTCGAACTCAAATAAAAAGAATTGCAAAAAATATTTGAAAATGTCTTGAAATATTGGAAACCCTACGAAATCCCTCACTTCTTGTGGATAAATTCTTTGAAATCCATTTAAATGTTATTGTTATTATATCCCGCGAAATTCAATGAAATAGAATGGTATTTCAAGAAATCTTAGAAAAAGTTGTAAAGACCTTGAAAGCTTTTAAAAACACTTAAAATCATTGAAATCCTCGAAAATCATATAAAATTCCTTGAAATCTTGAAAAAAATATTTGAAATCCTTAAAAATCCGTTTAAATTATTAAAATCTATTACAAACACTTAAAAAAATTTTAAATACCCTTAAATTCTTAAAGTCTTTTGGAATTTTATTAAAAATGCATTGGAATCTTTTAAAATATTTTGAAACATTTAAAATCTTTAGAAATCCCTTGAGACTTTTTACGAATCTTAAAATTTTTTGGAATTTTTGCTAATAAATTAAATTCCTTTGAAATTCCTCCAAATTATTTAAATCTCTTAAAAATTTCTTGGAATATTTTAAAATACCGTGAAATATTTCAAGTTCTTTGAAATCTTTTTCTATCCCTTGAAAATATATGAAACTTGAAATTACTGGGAATTTTTAAAAATACCCTCTAATTTTTCAAATCTTTTGAAATCTCTTAAAAATTCTTTGAAATCTTTTGAAATATACTAAAATATTTCAATTCCCTTAAAATCCCTTCAAATGATTGAAATCAATTAAAAATTCCTTGGAATCTTTTTAAATGCCCTAAAATATTTCAAATCCTTTGAAACCTTTTGAAATACCATGAAACTTTATAAAGGTTTTTAAAATTCCTTTGAATTTTTAGAAATACCCTATAATCTTTAAAATCCTTGAATACCTTCAAAGTATTGAAATCTATTTAAAATATCTCGAAAACTTGAAGAATATCCTAAAATATTTCAAATCCTTCGAAATCTTTCGACTCACTTTGAAGCTTTTTAAGGCCCTTGAAAAATCCCCCGAATTTTTTAAACAACCTCCTGATTGAAATTTCTTATTGAAATCTGATAAAAATTCCTTGAAATATTTTAAAATATCCTGAAATATTTAAAGTCCTTGAAATCTCTTAACACTCTTGAAAAGTAATTAGATTTTTTTCAAATAACCTAAAATATTGCGAATGCTTTGAAATCCCTTGAAACTTTTTAAAGCTCTTTAAAATTCTGTGAAATTTATTAGAAATATCCCAAGGTATTTTAAAATCTTTAAAATCCTACGAAATCCTTCAATTCTTGTGAATAAGCTTTTTTAAATCCATCAAAATATTATAAAATCCCGTAAAATTACATGATGTGTTAAGATATTTCCAGAAATATTGGAATTAAAGTACCATGAGAGCTTTTAAAATTTCTTAAAATCATTGCAATCTTCGAAAAATGAATAAAATTCCTTGAAATTTTTAAAAATATTTTAAAACCTTATAGGTCCTATAAAATCGTTCCACATCTTCCAATATTCTTTAGGAAATTCTTTAAAACACAATGAAACATTTTTTAAATCCCTTCCAATCATTAAAATCCTTGATACTTTAATTCTTTAATCATTTAGTCTACTTTAATCATTTGATCCTTGATATTTTAAAATACCGTACAATATTTTAAATCCTTTAAAATCTTTTTAAATCAATTAAACTTTTAAAAGTTCTTTAAAATTCCTTGGAATCTTTGAAAGTACCTTAAAATCCTTAGGATCTTTTAAATTAACCTAAAATATTTCCAATCCTTTGAAATAATTTCAAAAGAATTAAAGAAAATTCAGAAATAGGTATAGACTTGAATTCAATAATGGTCAAACCATGGGATAATAATTTATTGAAAGAAAAACGACTAAAGTAATATTGTGTAGTTTTTCAAACAAACAATTATTTTTTTATTTTTAATGTTATTTTTTACGATTAAAACAAAAATTACGCGTCCTAACAGAAAATTATTTATGAAAAATTTGTAGCTCTTTTTTGGATGAGCAACTTCTGTCCATTCATTTCTTTCATAGCTTTTGTCGTTGTCCAAAAATTTTATTTTTTTATTTTTAATGTTATTTTTCACGATTTAAACAAAAACTACGCATCCTATTCAGAAATGGTGAGTAACAAATTTGTATCTTTTTTGGGTTAAAAACGTTTGTTAAATCGTTTTTTTTTCGTAGCTTGTGTCGTTTGTTAAAATATTTAATTTATTTTATTTTCAATGCTGTTTTTACGAATAAAACAAAAACTACGCGTCCTATTAAAAAGTGAACAATAACAAATTTGTAGATCTTTTTTGTGTGCACAATTTCTGTCGCTTCATCTTTTTTCTATCTTGCATGATTTGACCCCAAAATAGAATTTTTGATTTTTCATTATTTTTTGTGTGATCAAAAATTTCATTTTTCATTTTTTGACAAAATTCAAAAAGTTGTTAGAATAATCTTCTAGGGCTTTCAAAAAGCAACGTTTTTCTTCTCTCGACTTTTTCCCATACCTTGCGTCCTTTTGAGTACTATGAATTGTCGCACATAGAATTTTTAAATCTTGAAAAAAATGGTCTAAAAAATTTTGAAAAAGCTCCAACTTTTTTAATTTCCATCCAAAATAGCTGGTTAACTGAATCGTTCTTTCTTTTTAGGCCTTAAAAAAGTGTACCAAGCACAATCCAATCTGATCAACCTTCCGAAAGTTATCGTATCTACAGGATACATACAGACATACCGACAGACAGACACCTTCGTAAAAATCGTTTTTTTCTGACTCAGGGGGTCTCATAACGTGGAGATTTTATGAAAACCGACCAAGTCAAATTTTACATAAAACTAACACCTTCTCATTAGAATCAGAATGTAAAAACTGACTATGGTGACTTGCTCTTAGAAAAGTGACTAAAAACTGATTTGAGAAAAAAAAGTGACTAAAAGTGACTGTGTGGCAGTTTTGACTCTTCTCGACAGTTACTTTAAGTGCTTTTTACAAAAAATTCTCTGTCTTAAGGAAAGTTTTTTATTTCAAAATCCCCGACTTTTCCCTGATTTCCAGGTTTTCCCTAATCTGTGGCCATCCTGTCAATATGAAGCAACTGTGGAAGATTCCAAGGATGATCTCCAGCAAAAATATTCCCCGGCTCCTGTGACCTCTCCCCGTGGTCATTTCCTTGGGCGTGCTAAATTGCGCAAGAGCAACTACCCTAGACAACGCAATCACTCCCCCAATCGCGATTCTAGCAAGTAAAGCATAACAGAGCCACATACTCTAAGGGGTTGGAACGTTAGAGGGGATGCGTTCATTCCAGGCTAGCCCGGTGCTGGTCATCCCGGCCAGAGAGCGGAGGACAATTAAAATAGCTATGCTTACCAGGACCGCGACGAGAAACGAAAGGGTCAGGGGGGTGGGAAAAAAGGGGTAGGTTGCACACCCCCACGGGGTACCGCGAGGGTGCTGGTAAGTTCTTTCCGCTCGGCTGCAGGCAGAAAGGGAATTATTTTAATTGCGGACAGCCTCGGTCGACCAACCCTCTCTTTCTCTCACTCTCCAGAAAGAGAATACATTCCTCTTTCTTCTTCCTTTACCCTTTGCTCACCCTACACGCATCTACGTATACTTCCCTTGTCTCCTACGAATGTGCACTCTTCTCGCTTCCTCTCACCAAACCCCTCTTGTGAAACGGTCTAAAACATTTATTTTCTGGCCTTCTATTGAAGTTAAGCGTCCAAATGCCTGAGGCTCTCCTTTGGACAATGGGCGTCATGCTAATTGCCGAAATTCTGGTGGGTATTATGCAGATAATATTCATCCTGGTGCTGTAAGTATAATTTTATTTCCATTTCCTGGAGAGATTCTATATTGACTAAATAGAAGAACGAATTCCAATTTGGGGTGATAGAAACAACCTCAGCGGCTGCTTCAGAAGACAGTTATTACACTTTCCGAACCAATATACGATGCCCTCTGTGCCTCTAAGTTCTTCTCTAACTTTTCCTTCCGGAAATAGCAATGTATACCAGATATCTCTCGAATACGACACCCCGTTCACTCGCAAACAACCTCTTCCTCTGGTCAAGAAACGCTCAAGCAGTTAGGATAACGATAGGGCAATTATCATTGACCTGAGCTACCACCCTCGATGGTACCTTAAACACTTAGTTACGACCACTTACTTCACTACACTTGTACTCTTATTTAACAGAAATAACATGATATAACAATAGTAGATAGGCAGGGGGAGTCCTGACTACAAATTCCTACCTTAACAACATCGAGACCGTTCAACAACTAAAGTAGTTCATGTCCGTGCTAAGAAAAGGCCATCTAAACCCTTCAAACATTATAGAAACTTAGCACAGACATGAATCACTTGAGCTGTTGAACGGTATCGTTGTCGATAAGGTAGGAACACTCAGAGAAAAAGTTGTCTTGAAACAGAACCATCGTTCTCATACCTGTTTTGTTTTGAACCGCGTGAAAATCTGTTTTACACAAACGGAATTATTTGGCTGCAAGATTACGTGAAGTTTGTCTCAAAAAGATAATGTTTGCTTCAAAAAGCCTCCTTTTGAGACAAATGAAAATCCTCTTAACCTTAAGTTTAAGAGAAACTTCAACTTGTGTCAAGAAACATCCTTTTGGTACAAGAGGAAATTTCTCTCTGTGAATTTGTATCACAACTCTCCCTGTTTACCTAACAATTTACTCAATTTGATATTTTAGTTAAAGGATTTAGTCTAATCCCTATTCAGGCTTCAACTCATTGAAGGAAGTCAAAATAGCTACTCTACAAATTACAGGAAAACTCGTCAATCTTTTTAAATGCATTGAAATCCGTATAAATACCTTAAGATCTTATGATTTCTTTTGAAGACCTATAATTCCCTCAAATATGGAGAAATACCTTGAAATATTTGAAATCCTTGAAACCCGCAGTAATCCTTAGATATTCCTAAAAGAACCTTGAAATTTCATTTAATTTAATTACTTCCCTAAATATTACCAGAAATATATTGGAATCCCTCAAAATATTTTAAATATCATTAATATCGTGGATAACTTTTTAAAATCCTTTGAAATTTTCTGAACTCCTAAGATACACTTTGAAAACACTTAAAAATTTAGAAATCTCGTTAAATTCCTTGGAATATTTTAAAATACCGTAAACTCTTTAGAATTCTTTGAAATTCCTGAAATTATCTGAAATCCCGTAAAATCTCATAAAATACGATAAAGCCCCTTGAAATCATTCAAAATACCCTCAAGCCTTTGAAAACCTTTGAAATCCACGGAAAACTATTTAAAATCCTGGAATTCTGTAAAAATCCTCTGAAATCCCTGGAAAACTCTCCAATTTTTGAATATTCCTTGAAATCTATAGCAATTGTTATAATCTAATGGAACTTTGAATTTCTTTGAAGTCCTATGAATCTCTCCAATATTGTAAAATTCCTTAATCTTCGTTGAAACGTTGTAAATACCCTAAAAGTCCCTTGAAATCTTTAAAATCTGTTTAATCTCCCGAACTCATTTCAAATTTCTTAGAAATTTCCAGAGCAGGAGGTGGTAATCGAACTCGAAAGCAACCATCTTTTTCTCGTTTTCCCACTTAAATGCGAACTGAATTAATACAACCCAATAACAAAATAATAAAATAAAATTTGGTTAAAAATTCAACAATTTGATTGCAATTTTTTTCCTTTCTTAACCAAAATTTTTTTCTTTTATAAATTCATCTCTTTCGGTAGCACCTTTTTTGGTTAAGAATGCAACTCTCTGGTTTAAAATTAAACTGTTTCCTTTGAAAATTAACTTTTTTGATGAAAATTCATATACTTGGCTCGAAAATTTAACAATTTGGCAGAAAATTTAACTATTTGGTTGAAAAATGATGTATTTTAATAAAAATTCTTCTTTTTTGGAAAAAATCATGTTTTTTTGTTTTGTTTAAAATTCAAATGTTTGGTTAAAACTTGTTCTGTTGTAGTTGAGGATTCAATTATTTTGTTGAAACTACATTTTTTCTGGTTCAGGTGTTTTTTTATTTGATATTAAAATCTTTTTTTGTTGAAAAATCAACTATTATATTTTTTGTGATGAACATTCATATTTTTAGGTTGAAAACTCAACTGTTTTTTAGAAGATTAATTTTTTTGGCTTGAAAAATGAACAATTTTTCGTTGAAAATGGACCATTTTAGTGAAATGATTGTACTATTTAGTTTACAAAAAATTTCGATACGAAAAAAATATAAACAAAAAATTAATCAAATAAAATGTGGACTATCATCACATCAACTGTTCAAACTATTTGTAGTTGAAAAATTATGTAATTTGTTGAAAATTCGTCTTTTTTTGGTAAAAAGTCAATCTTTTTTTATTGAAAATTCAACTATTCAGTTACAAATTTCTTCCATTTTGTCGAGAATTCATCTTTTTTGGTAGGAAATAATTCTTCTGTGGTGAAAATTCATTTTTTTTTTTAATTTAACTATTTGGTTGAAAATTTCACAGCTTTGTAGAAAGCTCATCTTTATCATTAAAAATGCTACATTTTGGTTGAAAATGAATCTGTTTTGATTAAGGATTCAACTATTTTGCTGGAAATTCGTTCTTTTTGGTGCAATTTAACTGTTTCCGATTCTAAATGAAAATCTTTTTTGGTTAAACTATCAACTATTACATTTTTCGCTGAAAAAAATTAAAATACTTATTTGTGATTTGGAACTAATTTTTTAATTCATAGGCAACAGTAAGACACCACCCCCACCAAATTGTCTAACGTTATTTTTGGACAACTCCTAAATAAATTTACAAACAAAAAATTTAGTCGGCAAATGTTACGTAAGACACTGGGATGGGGGATCAAAATTGACGGAACCGAACAAAGCAGGATACGTAATTCAAAATTTCATAAAAAATAAACTTTACGTAATTTATGCATGGCCCTTAATCAGCCACTTAGACGATTTTCCGGTATGCTGTGATTCGTTGAGATGGTGGACATAATATTTTAGCCAATTAGCCAAGAAGTTCAACAATATTTTTCAAGGAAAAGTAAAGAAATAGTGATAAAATAGTGTTATTTTTTTGAAATAGTAGCTAAATAGTGTCCTCGCTAAACAAAAGTATTAAATAGTGTCAATAGTATGTTCAGTCCGAGGCTTGAAAATACAGTGAAATCTGGATTTAGCGCCGGTTTCGGGGCTGACCTTGACGTTAAATCCAGAGAATCGGAACTATTTTATCTCTCTCTTGTTTTATCTCTCTCCTGTTTCTCTCTCTGCTTTGTCAGGTCTGAGTGCACACCGCACATCCCCCCGCGCACGCCTCTCACGTAACCCCACGGCGCGGCGTCAATTCTCGGAAGGGCAAAATCCAGGGGAGCTATATCCAGGTTTCACTGTAGTTGCATCGTTAAAGAAAAAGTGTCAATAGTGGCGTGAATTCGGGGCTTGTCTATTGAAAATTCCACAGTGCTCAAATCGTCTGAGGTGAGAATGATTGTAATTGAGGAAAGAATGAAGCAGCTAGACTTGCGGAATGAAAGTGCAATTGAAAGAATCTAACCGGAAGTTCGCGAAGAGGAGGTCGAAGGAGGTTGGCATGTTGCAGTTTTCAAGGGGTCGGATCCGGTCTCGAATGAAAAGGACGTGGTTGGCCTCATTGTTAAATAGCGAACGCGAGAAAGACTACGTTTCGGTCCGGGGCGCGGCGTTACCTACGATGACGCAATTATCCACAACGGGAAAATAATTAATAACAATTAATCTCTTATGTATGGCAGCGCAGGCGGTACAACCAGCGCCCAGTAATTATGCGCGGATTATAAAGGTCGAGAGCCTCGGCGGGCCCGTGAAGGGCTGTTCACTCGAACTGTTCACTTGGCATTTACACCCGCAAACCCTCTAAATCGCTCAAACGCCCCCACCTACCCTCCGACACACTCGTTTTCGCCGGCGAAACAATGCCGACTGCAGCTTCTCGTTGACGCCCTTTCACCCAGCTTCCGGTCTTCGAGGACCGATTTTCACTTTTGCTTTTCTGAATCGATCCCAGCCCCCCTGCACTTGCTTTTCGATTGACCATAGAATTACAAGCGAAAATCAAACCATTTCATAAACTTCAAGTGGGAGGACTGAAAAATACCGACAAATAAAATTCCCGACAATGTGAAATTCCCGAATAATCAAATTCCCTAATAATAACATTCCCGAATTATAAATTTACCGAATAATAAAATTCCCGAATTGAAAAATTCACAAATAATAAAATTCTTGAACAGTTTATAATATTACCGGGACGATTGAGAGATTCCGAAAAATAAAATTCCCGAATGATAAAATTTCCAAATAATAAAATTTCCGAAAAATATAATTCCCTAATAATAAAATTCCCGAATAATTAAATGCCTGAATTGGAAAATTCACAAATAATAAAATTCTTGAACAGTTTATAATATTACCGGGACGACTGAAAAATCCCGAAAAATAAAATGCCCGAATAATAAAATTTCCGATTAATAAAATTCCCGAATTGGAAAATTCACAAATTATAATATTCTTCAACAGTTTATAATATTACCGGGATGACTGAAAAATCCCGAAAAATAAAATTCCCGAATAATAAAATTTCCGCAAAATAAAATTCCCTAATAATAAAATTCCTGAATTGGAAAATTATCGAATTGGAAAATTCACACATAATAAAATTCTTGAACAGTTTATAATATTACCGAGACGACTAGAAAATCCCGAAAAATAAAATTTCCGACACTATAAAATTCCCGAATAATAAAATTTCCGAATCATAAAATTCACGAATAATGAAATTCCCGATTTAAAAAATTTCCGAACAATAAGATTCACGAACAGTTTATAATATTATCGAATTGGAAAATTCCCTACAGTTTATAATATTACCGAATAATAACATTCCCGACAGGAAATTCCCGAATTTAAACAATTATTTGTTTATGAATATTATTTATTCATTAAAAATATAATAATCAAATATTTTTATCGTAAAAAAATCATTTTTGGATAATTTTTTTTTTAAATTATTGTTATTTTAAATGCAAACAATAATCTTAGAAACTTTAAACATTAAAAATCATTTTTTATAAAAACATTTTATTATTATTAATTTTTTGAATTCGGGAATCTTCAGATTCAGTAATATTATAAACTGTCGAGAACTTTATTATTCCGGAATTTTCAACTTCAGTAATATTATAAACTGTCGGCAATTTTATTATTCGGGAATTTTATTTTGCGGAATTTTTCAGTCGTCCCATATTACCGAAATGTAAAATGCCCAAATAATGAAATTCCCGACAGTTCATAATGTTAACGAATTGGAAAATTATCGAATAATAAAATTACCAAGAGATTATAATATTACCGAATTTGAAAATTCTCGAATAATGAAAATCGCGACAGAAAATTGCCAAATTATAAAGTATCCGAACTTGAAAATTCCGAAATTTAAACAATTAACATTTTTTTCTATAAATAAAAAAGTTTAATTCCTGTATAATTTTAATTGTAATAATTTAATTAATTTTATGAATAAAAAAATGTAATTGTTTAAATTCAGAAATTTCATAATTCGGCAATTTTCTGTCGGGAATTTTATTATTCGGTAATATTATAAACTGTCGGAAATTTATCCAATTTGATAATATTATAAATTTTTCGCGAATTTTATTATTCCGGATTATTCCCATTCGGTAATTTTATTTTTCGGGAATGTTCTAATTCGAGAATTTTATTATTTTGGAAATTTAAAGATTAAAACATGAACAGCTTGAAATTGCAGAATGGAGACATTTTCTAGAAAACCCACAGATCCAAATTTGAATCATGCGCTTCGTAAAAATTAAATTAAATAAGTACTAGTATAGTTTAAAATTCTCATTCAGAATCAATTCATATTTTTCTTCGGGCGTCTTTGTATAATGTAAATGGCTCAATTTTAAATAACAAGTCTTCAAAAATAAAAATTTTTCATTTGATGGTTAAAAATGCGAACTACATATCTACTATTACGGAATTTTCGATATAAATTTTCTATAACTGAAAAATTCCAGACTTCTTCAATTTTAAATCTAGAAAATAAAATGATTAATTCAAAACTTTAAAGAGTAAACAATTTTTGAATTTGAAGCATGCACAAATAAAAATCCTCAAATTTAAGTTTAAAATTAAAAACGTTCAAATTAGAAGTTTTTGAAACTAAAGCATGTATAATATAATAATAATTTTTCAACCCAAGAGCTTAAAAATTAACGATTTCTAATTGCACGCTTGAAATATCTACTACAAACCCTGTTAAAATAATATTTTTGAAAAACAAGCCTTTAAAAATGTAAGATTTCTAGTTAAGAACTCAAAATTGCATATTTTTGAAAAGAAAATCTTATAAAATGATTTATTAAATGCAGTATTATATTCAAAGCCTTACAATGTAAAAAAAACTGAAAATGTAAGCAACCAAAAATTAAATGACAAATATTAATACTACTGAATTAGAGAATTTTAAGAGTAGAAAGCCAAAAATCAAGCATTTTGAATTGATAGACCTTTGAATAATGTTAAATACTTCCAATTGAAATTTTGAATTTAAGAATTAAATGATAATTTTGAATTTAGCGCTCAATTTTCAAGAACTTAAAGAAACACTGATTTTGAAAAAAACTGAATAATTATAGATTCAAAAAATTAAAAACTGAAAAATTCCAAATTATAAAAACTATAAAAGGAATAATTTCCATTTAAAAATATTATACTATAAAATACAGTAATATCCAAATTTAAGCATTCGAACTAAGTAACTTGAAAAATTACAATTTTGAAAAATTTAAATTAATGTTCTTAAAATTTAAAGCGCCTAAAAATACACAAAACTCAAATAATATTGCTAACAAGTTCAAAAATGAGCATTGTTTGAAAATGACGGATACAATCAAGGTAAAAATTCTTATTATTATAACTGTAACTAATTTTAGATATTAGGATTTGATTTAGGATTTATACAATTAATAATTTTGTAAACAATATTTCACTGATATAAGACTATTTTAATGAAAATGTACTAAGGAGATCTTAAGAGAATCTTTCGAGCAATAAAATGATCACTAAAACACAATGATTAAACAAAATTTGCAACTTCTACCTGAAGAGAAAGCAAAAACATCAAACTCTAAATAACTATTGTTAAATAAACAATTTTAACCTGAAATATTTGTTTCTAAGCTTCGCGTTCAGTTCTCTTCCAAAATTAGTTACAACTTACGATTAACAGTGGGAATATCTTCCTCGATTGTATACAATATTTGGAACAATACTGATTTTTGAATTTTAGATGACTAGTAAAGTGTACATCCTTAAAACGTTAAAAATTAAATAATTAAAAATAAAAGCATTTAAAATTGAAGGAGTAAAAACTGAAATATTATATTGAAGCAACGTTAAAAATTAAAAAAGTAAAATTGTAAGTATGTTCATTATTATAAAATTTTAAACTGAACTACAATAAAATAATAAGTCTTCATTGAAAGGGTTTATATTCACAAATTTCAAATGCTTAGAATCAAGAGTTTGCTTATTCAAAGTTCGAAAAAGTAACGTTTCTTTTAATTATGGCTAAATTCTATAAGAATTAATGTTCCTGACAATTTTTTGGTAAAAAGGTGCACTTTTCTAGAATCTCGACAACTCATATGAAAACCAATTGTTTGGATTTTTTAAACTGAGGGATACCTCTAGCCTGGAAAACTAGTCTTGCAATTGTCTATTAGATATAATTATTTATAATTATTTCGATTATTTGTCACATATTCAAGTACTCCCAGTATACGAGTACAGATGTCGGACTCATTTGAGATATTGAAAATAGTGCTAATTAGCATAAATTTTGAAAAATAATAGCAAAATAGTGTTATGCAATTTTTTAAGATAATTAATCAAGGAGTTAACTATTTTAATAAAATGAGGTATAATCCTTTCAAATCTTTCATATGCAATTTTTTAAGACAATTAATCAAGGAGATAACTATTTTAATAAAATTAGGTAAAATCCTTTCAAATCTTTCATATGCAATTTTTTAATATAACTAATCAAGGAGTTAACTATTTTAATAAAATAAGGTAAAATCCTTTCAAATCATTTGAACTATCCTAAGAGCTTTAAAATCCGTGGAAATAAATGTCCTTTAAATCACCTGCAATCTGTTGAGATACTCTAAAAATTCGTGGAAAATTCGTCAATCTTTTTAAATTTCCTGAAATCTTCAAAATCCGTAGAAAGCCATGAAATCATTTAAATATCATTGATCTACCGGATACCTTTTTGAAATCCTTTAATTTTTTCTGAAATCCTATGAAACTCTTTGAAAACCCTTAAAAATTTTGTAACTTTTTTAAATATACCCTAAGCTCCTTAAAATCCTTTATATAATTTTTTAGGTTTTCGATTTCAAATCTTTCAACTAGGACTTATTTTCAAATTGTACAATTTCAACTATTTAAATTCGAAACTGAACAAATTTTAGTGTTTCAATTTATACTCATTCAAGTTTCCACGTTGTTAATTTGATACTTTTCACTTTGGAATGTGATTAAGTAAAATATTCTATATTTTCAAAAGCTTTCAATTTGAAATAATAAATTTTTAACTGATAATCAATTTGAAATAGATCGAAAATATTAAGGAAATACGAGTTTGTTTATTTGTTTATATTCGAATTTTCAATTATTCGATTAAAATCATTTTTTACTTTTAAAAAATGCACTATGAAGTAATAGCAGTCATCACAGAAGCTATTGTCGTTAAAAAACATGAAAGGGTGGACTTTATTTTAAAAATCTTAGAACATTTTTTGAAAGCTCTTACAAAATTTTAAATATCGTTAAATTCCTTTCTTCAAACATACCCTAAACTCCTGGAAATCCTTTTAAATCCCTTGAAATTGTTAAAATCCCTAAAATGTTGTGAAATCCCAAGTGATGACACACACATCAAATAAAACATTTCAAAATCGGTAATATCTTTCAAAATTAATTAAAAAATTACAAAATCTTTGAAACCCTCTGAAATCTAGTAAAAATCATGTTATTCTGTTGAAATCCTCTGAAATCCCTGAAAAACTGTCCAGTTTTTTATAAATCACTTGAAATCTATAAATTCCTTTTAATCTTATGAACTCTTGTAATATCTATTGAAATCCTATGTATATCTCAAATATTGTAAAATTCCTTTAAATATTCGAAATCTTTTCAATCTTCTGAAACCTTACGGAAATCATATGAAATTCCTTAGAAATCTCTAAATCTCTTGAAATTTTTTATATTCTTACTAAATTCTTTCGAATCTTATGCAATTCCTCAGAATCTTTTATAATACACTATATTCTTTAATATCTTTTGAAATTATTCAAGATTCTTAAATCTTGTGAGATGCCTAGAAATATTTTGAAATCCTGTACAACATCTTCAAATTGCTGATGTATTTAAAAATTGCTTTAAAAGTGTCAAAAAAATATCTGCATTCCCTGAGACAGCATACCATCCCACGAAATCTTTAATATCCGTTTAAAATCCCTCAAAATTTTTCAAATCTCTTGAAATTTCTTGGAATACTGTAAAACGACCTAAAATCTTTCAAATCCTTTGAAATTCGTTGACATTTTGAAACCCTATAAAATCCCTAAAATAAATTAAAAAACGTTTGAAACCGCATAGAATCTATTGAAATAACTTGAAATGTTTTGAAATGTCGATTTTTGAGATGAGTATGAGTGACGCACTATTTTAGTAATATAAGAATCGTGCCTCACTAGTTTAGTGCGTAACACACTCGACTTGCTAATTGACGATGAGGGTTTAATTATCCTAGTCAGCAAAATAACATCAATTATTAAATTTCTTCCGCAACATTGCATTACATGTGTGGCAATAAAACAATACCAGCATTTAAAAACTACAATATCATGTATTTAAACGTTACCTTGCATCTCGAACTTCCAATACATTTAATGGAAAGTTTCAACAGACATTTTTCACAGTATGTACCCAGAAATGGTGCGAAATTCCGTTCAGGTATATACCGAATTAGGGATATAATCTAGAAGCGTGCGCACCCTCCGGACATGGCACCAAGAGAGAGGGTAACGCATAGTATATATTTTATATAGAGAGGCTTTTCAAGAGAGCATAGAGGGTGAAGGGGTTAGGTGATGTACGTTTACGTTGGCTCTAATACGAGTACCTAGATGTTGCATCTGTACCAACGCAAATGCACAAGTAGGCAGATACCCACTTCGGAGTGACTCTGCAAGGTGGAGGTGGAAAAGGAGTAGAACACCACGTCTGTGAGGTAACCACCCCCCTTGTATCCGCACCCCCTTGGCACACGTCTCTTCCGCACAGCCACCCCTGCGACCCTCTCCCTCCAGCAGTCCTCGCCCGACAGAACCGTAATGATTTTGTTTTAAGGGCGTGTTTAATTATGAATCCGCATCCGGTTGAGGCTCCACCCCCCTCGAAAGAGAGAGAGGGCTCTTCTACCCCCAGAAAGTGGGGGTGGTGGCGGCGGTGATGCCAGCTAGGTGGCCCTCTTTCGGCCTTAATTGCACCGTACATTATCCATGCGGTAGGCAGATTTCTAATTACTTATTTTTGCCTGGCCACTCGCTCGGATGCCTCTAATATCTTTGGCAGGCCGGCTGCACGCATTTAATTGGTTGCGCAACAAGAAGTCTATCTATCCCCTTTCAAGGAATGCCATATGCTCTGGAGTTATGAACACAAGAAATCTTGATTTACTGGATGAATTCTTAGATTCTGATTAATTAACGAAGATCTAAGGCACGTGGAAGAGTTCTATAACAGGGCGGGCACAAAACTTTATTTTCAAAATTTCCTGATTTTTCCCCGACCAATTATTCGTTTTCCCTGAATATTTAAGGAACAGAATTCTGATCTTCTTAAATTTTCAGACATTACAGTCCAAAATACTTTCAAAACAGGCGGAATAGGGTGATTTATCACGAAAACAGGGGCTTGAATTCTTTTGAATAGAGACGAATTTTTAACCCAAAAATAGGAATTTTTAATAACAGTGTTTAGCTTTTAAACACTAAACTTTAATGTTTTAGAAAACAGTTGATTTTTAAGTCCAAAGAGACGAATTTTCAACAAGAAAGTTTATTTTCAATCAAGAAAGATGAATTTTCAACCTGATAGTAGAATTTTCAAACCAACGATATTAAGTTTTAATCAAAAAGTTGCATTTACAATAAAATATTTCAACTTCAAAGCAAAAGAGACGAATTTTCGAAACAAGATAGTTGAACTTGTAACCAAATAGTTGAATTTTTAACCTACAAAGATTACGTTTCCACCAAATGGTCGAATTTTCAATCAAAAAGATTAAACTTGAATCAAAAATAGTTGAATTTCCAACCGAATAGTTTATCTTTTCAAGATTAATTTTTTATAAGACGGTTGAATCTTAAAAAAAAAGTTCATTTTCGACCAAAAAATCTAAATTTAACAAAATAATTGAATTTTTAACTAGCTATAGCTGAATTTTCCGCCTACAAAGATGAATTTTCAACCAAATGGTCGAATTTTCAATCAAAAAGATTAAATTCGAACCAAAAATAGTTGAATTCTCAACGGAATAGTTTAACTTTTTAACCAAAAAGAATAATTTTTTAGAAGACACTTGCATTTTCAGCAAAAAAGTTCATTTTCGAGCAAAAAATCTGAATTTAACAAAATAGACGAATTTTTAACTAACTAGTTAAATTTTCTACCTACAAAGATGCATTTTCAACCAAATGATCGAATTTTCAAACAAGAAGATCAAACTTCTACCAAAAAAGTTGCAATTTTAACAAAATAATTCATTTTTCAACAAAGAAAGAAGACTTCTCTGGCAAAAATTAAGAACTTTCTATCCAAAAAGACGAATGTTCAACTAAACATTTGAATTTTCGACCAAGAAGAATAATTTTCTACCGAAAAACAAGAGTTGTCAACTAAGCTCATGAATTTTCATCCGAATGATTGAATTTTTAACTTATAAAGAATTTAGTTTAAACCAAAAATAAAACCAATTTTTAACCAAAGAGATGAATTTTTAACTAACATATCAACTATATTAAAAAAATTAAACTATTTATTTTTCAATGTATTTTTCATCATTTTCATGAAAAATGCATTTCTAAGAAAGTAGTTCCATTTCCAACCAAGTAGTTGAATTTTCAAATTTGCAGCCAAAGAAATGAATTTTTTGACTAAAATGATGAATTTTCAATAAAAAAAGGAATTTTTAACACAGTACATTTTCAACCAATTAATTGACTTTTCAACCAAAAGAGATGAATTTTCAACAAAATATTGGAATTCTTAATCAAAACTGAATAATTTTCAACCAAATAGTTGCATTTTTAACAAAAAAATGATATTTATACCAAAAGAGATAATTTGCCAAACTAAAGAGAAGAATTTTCAACAAAATAGATGAATATTTAATCAAAACAGACTGCTTATAACAAAACTGTTTAATTTTTAACAAAATAATTCAACTTTCAACCAAATAATAATATTTCTTAACCAACAAAGATGACTTCTCGACCAGAAATATAAAAATGGACTTTTTAACCAAAAATAATGAACTTTCAACTAAAAATAGTTGGTCTTTCAACCAAAGAGATGAATTTTCGACTAAAATAATGAATCTGCAACAAGAATAGTTAAATTTTCAATTTGAAAAATTAATTTTTAACTACAAAATAATTAATTGTCAACAAAACAGTTGAATCTTTAACTAATAAAATGAATTTTCAACTAAAGTTATACATTTTTCATGAAAAGTGCATTTTTAAGAAAGTAGTTCAATTTCCACCCAAGTAGTTGAATTTCAACAAGAAAAGATGAATTTTTAACCAAACAATTGAATTTGCAGCCAAAGAGATGAATTTTTAACTAAAATGATGAATCTTTAATATAAAAAAAGAAAATTTTAATATAGTTGACAAACTTTCAACCAAGTAGTTAACTTTTCAACAAAATAATGGAATGCCCAACCAAAAGTGATTCATTTTCAACCAAACAATTGCATTTTTAACAAAAAATGAAATTTATGCCAAAAGAGATCATTTTTCAAACCAAAAAGAAGAATTTTCAACAAAAGAGATGAATATTTAATGAAAAAAGACTGCTTATAACAAAACAATTGATTTTTTAACAAAACAATTCAACCTTCAACCAAATAATGAAATTTCTTAACCAACAAAGATGACTTCTCAACCAGAAATATAAAAATGTACTTTTCAACCAAGAATGAAATTTCAAGTAAAAATAGTTGGACTCTCAACCAAAGAGATGAATTTTCGACTAAAATAATGAATCTGCAACAAGAATAGTTAAATTTTTAATTGAAAAAATTAATTTTCAACTAAAAAAGAATGGATTTTTCAACAAAATAGTTAAATCTTTAACCAATAAAATGAATTTTCAACAAAGTAGTCCCAATTTCAACCAAGTCGTTGAATTTTCAACCAACAAGATTAACTTTCAATGAAATATGTAATAGTTGATATTTCAATCAAAAATGATTTTAGCTTTAAATAAAAAGCAGTTGAATTCTCAAGAAGAAAGTTAGTTGTCAATAAAAAAGTTTAATTTTCAACTCAAAACGGCGAATTTTTAACAAAAAAGTTGAGTTTTCAATAAAAAGAATGACTTTCTAACAAAATTGTTGAACTTTTAACTAAAATAATGAATCTTCAACTGGGATACACTGTTAAAAATAGTATTAAATTTAAAATACCAATGTATATTAAAATTAATATCTCAATCATATAAAATCGTTACTTAGGTACGTGTTTATTAAATTTCATACACATTCATGATAATCACTCACATTAAATTTCTACCACTCAGGGCAAATTTTGGAAAGAGTTCCACATGTACGGTGCACTTTGATCATAAAAAGCAATTCAATCGACGAATTCTAGATTATTACTTCAATTGCGAATATTTGATAAGATTTAAAATAATAAAAGCACTTTGAGTTTTCAAACACGCTCCTATACCGACCTGTATATTATATTTAATATAAAGTGTACAGCCATTCATAGTTTAATGTATATTAATTTCAACAACCGTGTTTGCAAATGACCTCATATAAATTTGTACTAAATTTATTACAGGTTTTTCCAAAATTGTAGTTAAATTTTCAGTTAAAAGAAATTACTTTTCTGGAAATTATTTTTTTACCCTCAAAAATCGTTTCTTTAGATTTACGTGATTGAATTTTTCGCTGATTTCCGGGTTTTCCCTGACCTGCGGCTACCCTGTATGATACCATCTGCATACTACCAGCAACTCCCCTTTTAATAAAATTTAAACACAGCAACATCCTGAATAGGATCCAAAGAATAGACCTACATAAAGAAAATGAGATGAAAAGATGTTCACCGAGTGCAAACTCTTTTTCAACTGCAGAAACGTTTCATTATGTTTGCGTCTTGAGGCAGTTTTGTCAGTAGGAAGCAAAGTCTTGCAAAAGGGCTTGTTTTTCCAATGTGACTACGACGATAAAGGAAGAGTTGAAAATCGCACTCTTTTGAGGCCGAAGAAGCTCCGAGCCGAGGACTTGTTTGTTAAGTTCTTAAGTTGTTACATGGTTTTCCAGTGGAAGGACTGTAGAGAACACCCTCCTTTATAACACGAGGGACAGCTCGTTGATTTCAACAGCTTTGCACTTAGTCACTCAGTCGTCGTGTGGAGCATGCCTAACCCAAAGCGCGCTTCTGAGGTTAGCCGGGGATTCGCTTGGATTAATTTAACTGGCATCAGCCACCACCTCGCGATCTCATAATTCCTCCCTTGGAGAAGATCTTCCATAAAGATCTTCTATCAATGTTAAAACTTTGATACTTGAAGGTGAGCACATCAAAACGAATCAAGCCACACAGAAAAAACTAGGGGTTCACTAAAGTTGCGGTGGAACAAAGATTGGTATCTTTTAGAACCCTGTGGAGACCTAAAAAGGTTCCTTTGAAGAACAAATGAATATAACAATATGAAGGTGCATTCACAAACCAACCGCTTCTAAAATGGGCTTGGTAAATTAGGGATTTACAGAATTTGCGGTAAAGCAAACGATATGGTATGTGAAAAATAGGTTTTACGAAAAGTCTTTATTAACATAGGGTTCCTATAGAGATCCAACTGGAGTCTGCTTTGGAACAAATTCATCGTTTTGGGTTGCATTTTCGCAAGAGAAGTTCCTTTTTGTTGCAGCTCCTTATAAACCAAAAAATGGTTCTAATAGCAAGCACAATGTTTTCTGTGCAAGTTTGGTCAAAAATGAGATTATCAGGTGGAAAATAAAGCCCCCCCCCCCAAACTTAATATTCGTACCCTGTCCGAAATTAGGTGCTTTTAGCAGACTTTTGATAGCTGCAGCAAATCAGAAATCATTTTATCACGTCGACTTTTTGAACAAATTGAGGGCAGACGCGTTTTTGACCATGTATAAAAAAAATCGTAGGACGCAACCTTGAAGTTCGAGATACTTGCAAAGGTTGAACCCTGTACTTTGAGATTTAAAAAGTGGTTGATTTTTTTGTGATTAAAATGTTTTCTTATCAATTTAGCAACAAATAATCTAGAATAGGGGGGCGGGAGATCTTATATAAGAAAACTGTTTACTAACAAAAATAATAAATCCAAAGATATTACAACATAGAGGAAAGTTCAGCATAAAATTCAATCTGTTCAAGTAACAGTATTGCATTTCCAACCAGATTAATGGATTTTTAACCAAATAGTTGATTTTTCAACGAAAATATTAAACTTCAACCAACAAGATTAATTTTCTACAAAAAAACTATCTTTTGAACCAAAACTAAAATAGTTAAATTTTACTTTAAACAAATTGATCTACAAAAAACTCAACAAAATAGTTAAACTTTCCATCGAAAAATGAATTTTCAACCAAGAAGATTAGTTTTCTACCAAAAACACGAATTTTCAACTAGAAAACGTTTTTAAACCAAACATGGAATGGTTAAATTTACAATTAAAAAAATTAATTTTCAACCTAAAAAATAGTATTTTCAACAAAATAATTAGATTTCCAATCCAAGAAATGAATTTTCAACCAAAAACATTCATTTTTAACGAAATAGTTGAATCTTCCGTAAAAGAAATAAAATAAAATCGAATTTTTACCAAAGTAGTTCAATTTTTAACTAAAGAAATGAATTTTTAACTAATATGATGAATTTTCACAGGAAAATTAATTTTTATCGATCGAGATTAATTTTCTACCAGAAAAGACAAATGTTGAACAAAATACATGAATTCTCAAATAAAAGAATGAAATTTTCAACCAAAGAAATTAATTTTCAACCAAGAATTTCCAACCAAAAAGTTGAATTTGCAAGAAAATACATGAGTTTTCAATTGAAAAGGATAAATTTTATGTTAAAATATAAATTCACAAAACAACAAAAATTTCAACAAAATCAGCTAAATTTTCCACACAGAATAAAGAATTTTCAAAGACAAAAAGAATTTCCAACAAAATAAATGAATCTTTGACCAAAGAAATGAATTTTCAGCCAAAAAGATAATTTTTCAACAAAATATATATGAATGTTGAATCAAATTGTTAAATTCTCAACTAAAAAGATAAATTTTTAACCAAAATAAGAATTTTTAAGACAGCAGTTCAACTTTCAGCTAATTAGTTAAATTATCAAACAAAGAAGATTAATTGCTTGTTATAGAAAAAGGTAATGTTGATATTTCAAACAAATAAAAATTGTAATTTTATGTCAAAAACAGTTGAATTCAAACAGAAAAGACGAATTTTCAACAAAAATAATTAAACTTGCAACCAAATGATAACATTTTTTACCCGAAAAAATAAATTAACTTTCAATAAAAAATAGTCAGATTTTCTCATTGAATTCTATTCATTCAGTTCACGTTTAAGGGTGAAAATAAGAAAAAGGGAGAAAAGAGGGGAAAGACAAAAAAGCCTGCGATACATAAATAGGAATTTTCATAATTTATATGATAAAGAAAATTTGTTCCAATAGACACTGAAGTTCCCTAAGTTTATTAAATCTTAGACAGATTTTGTGGAAGCGCGGCAGGGGAAGGGGAAATATTTCGGTATCTTACATGGGGGGGGGGGGGGATAATTTAAAAAAACATCTTACGTAATTTGTGGATGATCTAGCACTGTGTAGTTGGAAATTTCAGTCGGAAACTGTGACATTGAAAGTTTGAAAACATGACATTTTTGGTCAATGAAAGTTTTGGGAATCTTATGACAATTTTAGAAGTTCAAATTTTCCAGCAAATGTGGTACATCACAGCAAAGAAAATTGAAAAATAACGATAAAATAATAAATAATTCTCATAAAAAATGTATGGAAAGGGTTTTCAATTGCCAAGTGCTAAAATTGCCTAAGTTTCTGATATGGTACATTGCTAGGATGACTCCTATATGCCGTTGCCAATACGAACTCAAAGCTGATCACTTCAATTCGTGAAGTAATCTCGACTTTATGTTGGTTAAACTGCAGCGGTATAAATAGTCTCATTGTTTTAAGGAAAATAACTTTTAATTAGAGATACTTGACGAAACTGGGAGTGAGGTACACATCTTTCAATCACTCTAACTATTAACAATCCTCAGATGAAATTTTTCATCAGATCTGATTGCGAGGAAGAGAATGGTGCACTTCTGAGGTTCGAGAGGTGTTTTGTGGGGGAGGATGGAGAAGTAAGCGTGAATATCTGGAGCGAGTGACTTTGGGAAAAGGGGTGGTTTGGAGTTGGGCATGCGAACGGGGATCCCTGGATTTGAATGGGAACCACCCACCGAGTCCATCGCGCCGGTCCGGCCGCCCCGCCGAAGAGGACTACGTCTATTTTCTCACTCAAGAGTAAAACGGGATTTCCCACCAACCCCTCACCATCCCCATGACCTCCGACCACCCCTACTTCCGCCTCTTAATCCTCCCTTTTTATCCTCTCGATCATCGAGATGCACCAGGATCTCCCGGATTTGTAAGAAATTAAGGATTCTCTGGTTGCTCGGTACCAACGGCGTCCAAGTTGTTAGTTTTAGGCGGAATGGTCTTTATTTGATCCCTCTCTTTACCGAGAACATCAAGTACTTTGCATTCGAGGCTTGGGTAACAAGTTTTAATCATCGTTAGCTTTTAGACTTTTATCACCATTTTCAAGGTGATAGTAGACCATAATTTTTAACTGATATAAGTACATTTCTTATGGAAACTAAGATATTAAGGAGGTACGGTCACGAACACACTTTTCTTACAGATTGGTTTAAACTTCGACTATAGGTTCTTTGAAATGTCATCTAAACGTTTGCGAAATTGAAAAAATATTGTCTTCTCCTGAGCTGAGATAATTAAGATCAAAGTTGAACCCTTAT